>VZTY01004218.1:539191-585985 GCA_013400935.1 Turnix velox
TTTTTGCGGAGATGTTCTTCCGCAGCACGGTTTCTACTGGGGTTGGTGCCCTAAGCGCAGGACCATTGGTGAGTTCGCACCTGCTTTCAATCCGCCGCTGGGGCGGCTCCATCACTGGGCACCGACTCCCGGAGCTGCCAGGGCGTGGCGTGGCGCGGCCTCGGAGGTTTCTCCGGCTTTTAAAAGCCCCAAAACCCTGCTTCTGGCTGTTTTGGGTTTGGTTTTTTTTTTTTTTTTTTCAACCTCACGAGATTCCGTTCCCTAGTACGGACTGTCTTCCGCTAGTGCTTTGTTTCCTTAGCGAGTGACCGTTGCTGAGTTGGCGCTTCGTTTCTGCCGCCGGTTGCTCTCGGAGCTACTGGGGCGCAGTTCTGCCTCGCAGCTTTCTCCGGCATCTGAAAGCCCCAAATCCCAGCTTCTTGCTGGCTTTTGTTTATTTGTTTGTTTGGGGTTTTTTTGTTTGTTTGCCCACATTCCCTTCCCCAGCACGGACTGTCCTCTGCTGGTGATTGGTTTCCTCAGCGAGTCACAATTGGTGAGTTCGCGCTTCGTTTCATCTGCCGCCGCGAGCAGTGGCTCTCGGAGCTGTCGGGGCGGGGCGTGGCCCAGTCTGACATTTTTCTCCGGCTTCCAAAATCCCCAAACGCGGGCTTCTTGTCGGGTTTTTTTTGCCTAGATGCCCTTTCCCATCACGCACCGTCCTCCCCTGGAGCTTTGTCTCCTCTGCGAGTGTTTTTGAGTTCGCGCTTCGTTTCAATTTCGCCGGGGACAGTGGTTCTCGGAGCTGCCGAGGCGGCCCGGCTTCTCAGGCTTTCTCCGGCTTCCCAAACCCCTAAACCTCAGCTTCTTGTCGGCTCTTTTTTTGCGGAGATGCCCTTCTCCAGCACGGACTGGTCCCCGCTGGATTTGGTCTCAGCGGGTGACCGTTGGTGAGTTCGCGTCTCTATCTGCCGCTGCGGCAGCGGCTCCCGGAGCTGCCGGCTCTAAAAGCCCCAAAAGCCAGCTTCTTGCCCGCTCTTTATTGCTAAGATTCACTTCCCTGGCATAGACTGGTGTCCACTACAGATGATCTCCTCAACGAAGAGGAGAGGGTTTGGACTAAATGGCCATTAAATGTCACTTCCAACTCAATGCATTCAGTGCTGTCCAACACCAGAAAGTGAGGTCTGTTAAGAACAGATTTCAGTGCTGACTGCTTTCTAAAGTACAGTGCTGTACAGTTAGTCTTTTACTGAAAGTTGCCTCCATTTTTTTATTTTATATTATTGCTAAGGGACATTACTTTAGGCGTGGATATGCACGTGCACATCAACTTGTAGGTTTAGAATGGAATAGCACAAATTTTATTTTAAAAGCCACGTATCAGAATCCATTGTGACTTTAGAAATACCCTGAAATTATCCCTTATGTGCATATACTCAGAAGCAGCAACTAAGTAAACAGGGAAGTATACACAGTATCACTTTTTGTAAGATTTGTTGCATTCTCTTCTGTTACCGGAAGAGAATCTTGAAGGTGTTTGTCTTGTTTCACTGGAAGAATGCTTTTTCATGCTACCCGTGCCAGTTCTTAGAGTCAGTGTTATGTTACTATTACAAGGACTCACCGATACAGAATGTTTCCTGCACATTTAGAGGAGATAACCCTAGAATCCTTAACTAGTTAGGATGTATTTTCCTTTGGAAAGAACTTTTTTTTTTTCCTCAAACTTTTAGATTTGGTATAGTATGTGATTTAAGAAGGATTTTTCATTTCTTGTTGACTTGATGGTGTTTTATATGCTGTGTTGTGGTGTGATTTATTAATGTCTAGAAAAGGAGTCATTAGTAAAAGAAGTAGCCAGCAATAACAAAGATCTTAAGTGTAGTAGTAATAGTAGTTGGATAATTCTGAAGCTGGATTCCATTCTGACAGAAGCCCTTTTTTTCAGATGTGTACACATAGAAATGAAAGCTCAGTGTGATTTAACCTGGTTTTGAGAGTGTAGCGGTTTTAGAAATACTTCATTTTAATCACTGACTCTAGAGAATGGCTTGGTTGCTTAATTTATGCCCATCTGTTACATGTCTAATGTCAGGTGGAATGAGTCTGGTTTAAGGAGTTAATTGAAGTATCTTTAAACTATATTCTGGAAAGGAGGCAGGAAAAGAGGGTAGAAAATTAAAATGGTGGCATAAGAACTTTAATTGAAAGAGAGTATAGAGGAGCTCCAAAGACTGCATTTATTTTTTAAAGAACTGGATACCTTGGAGAAAAAAATAAAAATCCATTTGGACTGAAACAACTATCAATCCAAAAATTAGATCAGTTAGAATCAACAATGGGTTTCACACGGTATTAAAATTTTAGGCCTATGGCTGTATAGTTCATACAGGCTTTTGTGGGAACCCAGAGATGGAGAGAGAAATAAGAAACTAGTGTTAGTTGCTTAAGCAAAAACCAGAGAAAATGATGAATTCTTCAAGCACCTGCCAGGAAAATATGATGTATCCAAAGATATGTAGGCTCAGTAATAATTTTCTAGCTGAAAGTCAGATTAGCTTCAAGTCCCTCTTACACTGTATAACATGAACATGTGAACGGACCTTGACTGACACTAAGTAACTCTTTCATTGGTGCCAGCAACACTTTAAAGACTATTAATCAATATTGCTGTCATATCCATTCTGTTTTCAGAGTCTAGGTAAAAAGATAAATACTTAGGAGCTATCTGAAGTAATTGTTCTATAAAATAACTGAGGTCATGCTTCCATCACCCCTAATGTTGTGTCATTCTCACAGAAAAGCGAGAAGCAGCAATAGAATCAGTGCAATGGTTTCAGAAGTTAGAAATTCCTCAATATGAGAGAAGATATTTGAACTTTTGTGTAGTCTCTGTCCATAATATGAGAGAGACTACAGGGATTTATTTCTATCTATTATACTACAAAGGCTTGTCGAAGATGAACACTGCAATTGATATCATAAAGGGAGTTGCTCATGAAAGTTTCATGGATATAAAACATTTCTAATTTGGCATCCTGGGGAAGCAGTATCCTCAATTATAAGGCACATAGTATAAAACATGGCTTTGATCTTTTAGAATATTACCCATGTTGAAGACACAAGCAAGTATAAGGGAAAATTCACACAATTTGTCATTTGGGTTTAGTATATGATGGTATATTTAATGGTTGCACTCCATAAAAATGTGAAAGACCATATTTTACTACACTCTATCCACCGCAGAAAAGTATGAGGAGTCTGACTTTTTTCCACATGGATGGATGTATATATTTCTACAGAGTATTGTTGAAAAATAGGTATAAATGGAATCCATCTCATTATACGTAAGGAGGTGAGGTAAATCATGACCTGCAGCTCATTATCAAATAGCAGTTACTTTTCATAGCAAGAAATGTAAAGTGACACTGCAAGTTTTGTTCTGGTAGGTTAGAAAAATTGCCTGGTTTTAATATGGATTATTCAGTGTGTGAGTTATGACCCAGGGAAATCCAATAGTGCATGCAAATGACATGCTGTCCATTACAGACTAGATAAAGGAGGAAGAAGGAAGAAAGATTTTTCTATGAATTTTCACTTTCAGCTTTTTCTGACTTGTGGAATTATGCATGATTTTTAACTATGAAATTCCTTTGCGATTTCAGCTCATTCGTGACAAATGCTTTTGGAGCTCCTTGGCATTTAATGAACTGGAGGTTTTCCTTTTTATAGCATTGAGTCTCTCAAAGTGGAACAAAGTGTGAGACATCTGACTTTCTCTCTGTTGTGTTTTCAGAGAATAGCAGCTATAAAGCAGGCCTTGAATGCACACAACATCAGTTTCTTTCTGAGGGGAGGATACTGGGTCCTGGTGACTTTAGCTGACTCCAGTTCAGGTAAATATACAAGCAAAGGTCTCAGCAGACCAACCTTTGGATGCTTGTTTGAGTTCTGATAAGTTAAAAGAGAAAATATTTATTTCACAATATAGAGACATGCATGTATATATATTTATTTGAAACTTGTTATATAGATACATGAAAAGCTGTGTGTGTATAAATATGTAATTGTGTATTTATCCATATGCACGTACATACAGATGTTTCTGATTAGTGTTTTTTAACAATTACTGTGAAAGAAATATTTCTGACATATTTCTGTTTAGTCATATCTCATGCTTTGTGTTTGATGTTTTTTGCTTCTCCCTTGTAACTGTGGCATTAACTAAATACCTATACTATACAGAACAGTGCCCTGAAGGAAAAGCTAGCCAAGCTTCAAAACAACCATCTGTTGAAGCACTTTGGGTGCTCTGGCTGCCAACAAAGCAGAGCTGCTTGACTTCAGCCAGATATCACTCCAGGGGTCTGGGATGTAGCCTTGCATCCCTGCCTTGTCAATCTGATCTCCACATCAACTGATGTGAAGCTTCTGTGGTTCCACATTACTAATCCTGTTTTGAGATAAATGTTTTTTCTTTGTTTAAAACAAATGGGAACAGGGGTTTTTTTGGTGTGTTCCCTTCATCTCTGGGTATTTTAACTTGAAAATTCAGCTTTGACTTGAATCTTGTACTAGTATGTTCTTAATTTTTTTTAATTTGTGTATCATATCCCATAATATATCCTCCTCTCTTAATTCAGTGTGTTGTAGGAGAACAACATAACTGCCCACAATCAATTTATGTAAATATTGATGTAATGTTTAATGTCAACACTCTGCAGAAGGCAAAAATCTAGTTTTTAATGTGGAATCATGCCGCAGTTCTGCTGTGGTACCTCCTCTGGTTGGATCTAGTGCTGACATGCTCTAATGGCCACAAAAAGAATGTGGATTGGAATTCAAGGAAGCCCATATTCATTCCAATGTATGACTTTGAGGACTTCATTTTCAGAACTGAAGTTTATCCATCTGTGAAACTAATACACCCTTGCTGTTGTAACACATGTACTTAAAATATGTGATACTTTCCTATGTTGTCTTCAGATTCCCAGAAAAAATCTGGGTGTGTTTACACACTGTGCATATAAATAACCAAATCTTTTGAGGTTTGTTTTCGGGTTTTTATAAACTGATCCTCTGTCCTTCAGTTAGAAATTGCCAATTAGTTCTCTGTGGTTGCCCTTTTGAACAGGCAGGCTACAGGTGGAGTGAAAAGAACCGGTTACTCAGATAAATAAGAAGGAATGGGTTTGACCTGATGGTTAGATAAGAAAGCCCAAGAATCTGACAGATCTGAAAGAGGATGTGCTAAGCCATTCTTTGATTTCTTATTTCAGACTCTCAGAGAATTGGAGGAGGTACTGGCTATTGGGCCATTGTGGTTCTCTTTGTTATCTGTCTAGTCGCAGTTGGGGCTTTCATACTCTACAAGTTCAAAAGGTGAGTAAAAAGTTTGTCAAAAGCACGCACATTAACACATTTTCAGAATTGGATTAATCCACTGATCAGCAAAACAGTTTGTATTTTGAAAAGGAGATGTATTGAAGAACTGCAAAAAGGCCAGTGCTTTTTAAAATGGTGTTTTCACTGAACTTTTCAGACATCAAGAGGCAATGCACTGATGCTTGCTTTCACTTGCTGTGTTGCAAGATAAATAGCAACATAGGACCTATGGAGACTTTATTTAACTTCCATAAATAATATCATCACAAAAGAGAGCTGTGCTAAAATTATTCCTAATTAATTCCTACCTCATTACTCCTACCAGTTATGAATAAACCAAAGCTATCCAGGACAGTAACTGCATCCGCAGTGCTGATTTGCTTAAAAAAAAAAATTATCAAACCATGAAGCTCTCTGGAGTTTCTCTGCACACTTCATATTTTAATGGCTGAGACAATGCCAGGGAGAATATGTGATGGGAACAGATTAGCGTTAATTTGACAGTGGAGTGTGTTGAGAGGAGAAATAATTCTAGAAGTAGCCCTTGTGCAAGATATATTTTCAAAATTGACAAAGGAGGCCTTGCCAGCCTTTGACAGTCCAGTGGCTCTCCAGCCCACAACTGATTTTAATCAGAGCTACTGGGGTGCTGTATGATTTAATGAATTTTGCTCTTCATGAGGCTGTGTTGTCAATGGCTATGCTTTTGGTATTTTTCTCTCTTGGGCATGTAGAAGCTGTTTGGTTTGGGCATACTGGAAACAAGCCTTCATCCTAATGTCCTCACTCAGTAAAATTTCCTATTGTTTTGTCTCATTTTTTAAAGATTCATTTTTACTGGAAATAAAAACCAGTTTGTAAAAATGGATACCACGCTGAGTTGGTGGTAGCAGTGAATGCAGATAGCATTAAAGTAAGACTTTTTTTTAGATAAAGGGTTTTTAAGTGGGTAGAGAAAACCCCTTTTTCCAAGAAACTTAATTTTCTCACTGTAGCCCTAAGTTTCTTAGAGCTCACAGTGGCTCAATGCTTTGAAGAACAAAGCACAGAATGCTGTACCAGACTGTCTACAGCTAAATAAAAGTCTGTTTCACTGTTTTAAGTGCCTGCAGCAAGGAAACATAAGGAAATGGTAGATGTGATGTAATTATATTATTTCAGCGGCAATACATGGAGGATTTGCTGTTTGTAATATAGAATCAGAAAAATGGTTGGTGATATTTTTTGAAAGATATGATTTATATATTTGTCCTTAAATGTGAGCAATTAAGTAACAGATGCAATTACTGAACAGCAAAAGAAGTATAAGATATTCTAGTAAAATTATTTTCCTTTAATTTTTTCTGCAATGTCCAATGAGCCATTGCTTTTATTAAGGAGGAAAACATGGTATGGTTTGCATATTGTGAGCTTTATTGTGTCTTGCACTTTTCAAGTTTTATATAATTCTTACATAATTTCTGAAAATTATCTGCATTTAAGTTTTTAAGGGGATTATTTTAGGTGCTGAGCAAGGAAAATTGTGAGATATATTATAATATTTCTCAGTAGCCTGAAAACTGCTGTTGACAGTGATAAATGACCCATACGGTAGTGTTCAGTTTTAGTCCACATCATATCTGTTTCTGAGATATTTGACTGAAGAATTTAAAAATATTCCTGCTAAGCTTTTCTATGATGAAATCTTTTTTGTTGCATCTTTCATTTGTGATTTGCTTCTCAAAGAGCATTGAGCACCTAATCGTTGCTACACTGAAAAATCACTTTTTCTCTGTGTGTTCCCTGTGAACTCCTCTCCCACCCAGATCTTTAATCCTCTAAAAAAAAACTTTTCTGATTTATGAAGAAGGATGATGAATTGCTGGTTCCCCACAGAGTACTTACTTGCAATTGCAATCCCTTTAAAGTCAGTGCATGAGTATGTAAGTTTACAAACTGGTCCATAGAGGCTGAGGCTATGAAGCTGAGTGTCCTTTACAGCTATAAAGGTTACAGGTTGTAAAGGACACAGGCGCCTTGTCAATGTTAAATGCCCAAATATTAAAAATTAATTTGCTGAAAGAATGCTGTCAGCAACAAAAATTATTCAATATCTAAGAGATAATTTCAGCAGAACTATTCCTTTTGGGCCCTGTAACAACTTAAACAACACTTGCAAATATAAATAGGAATTATTTTCACCTAGAACTTAGATTTTTAAAGCTGCAGTGTTAATACGCTCCAGAATTTTTTATATACAACACAAAAAATTAAGGAAATGGAAGCCTTTTTGTGATACTTGCACTTATATCTAAGTTGATAGTCGGATATTTCCTTCTGAAAAGAATTAAAACTCTGTGCCTCCAAGTCTAATGAAGATTTATTAATCTTAGTTTTGTCACTGAACTGATTTGGTCTATAGGATTTTCATTTGGCATTGTGGCACAGGCAAAGCAGGTCCTTGCAAATGTCTGTATGATTTGCCTTGGTCTGTTCTCTCCCTCTCTCTCTCTTTGCTGTCTCAAACGCCAGTTCTTTGCTTAAGGTTAAGTTTAATACCTGGAAAGTTGCATGATGGGAAGTCTGGCTTACAGATAAAATGAGGATTAGATTACAGCTTCATATGTGAGAACATTTCATCCACTTGCAACAAGCAGAGGCACTGCTCATGGCTTGGTGGTGAAAAGTGTGGAAAACCTGTCCGAAACAGCCTGATGGTTCCTCAGCATTGAGGCCCCTTGTCCCTCAATTATGATCACTGTTCTCCCTGCCCAAATTATCTCTGTGGCTCCTGTCTTTAGATCTTAATTTACATTAATTTTTGTCAGGCAGAATTGTGAGATGACAGTTGGTGTTGATGAGACATCAAAGATGAATCTAATGCCTTTTTTTTTTTAATGAAACTTTGAGGGCAATCAGGACAGCTTATGATGCAACTTATTTGCTCTTGTTTGATCTGTCAGTTTTGGAAAACTGAAATACCCAGTGCAAAAAATCAGTCGCCCTCACCAGAAGTAAATCTCATGAGGTCAGTTTGAGGGAGAGCAGTGATCTAAAAATAGATCCTGTAAGACTCTGTCAGAGTGAAGAAAAGGAAAAGAGCATTTTATCTAATTAAGTAGAGGCTTAAGGGAAAAGTAGAGGCAGCTTCATGTAGAGGTAGTGGGATTTTGGCTGATTAGCTATATACAAGGTAAAAACCAATGGTCTCATCGCTCCTGAAGGAATACTCATTAAAAAGAAAAAATCAAAATTGCATTATTTCTCATTACTCTGATAAAAACTAAATTTGTAGAATCTGCTGCACAATCAGATTTGTCATGACTGTCTAGGTATATTTATATGATTTTCAATATACCCTAATCCAAAATACTTAAGGAGTGACTGAGACAACATATGGCCTCTGTTATTGTATCCAGTAAAACTACAAGCATTTATTGTTTTGTCTCTCTGTGCCTCCTCTGCTTCCTTCTCCCCTCACCCACTTTGTCTAATGGCCTATTTTTACATCCAGATGTTTCTCCCCAGTGCTCAATAAACTGGTACTGGAGTCCTTAGAGCTCATGGATCAGCTCCTGGTAATGCTAAATTGCATTACATTTTAAAAAATTTGAAAAGCCAAAGAGTCTTGACATATGTAGAGGTGTTGGATCCTTTGTGATCAGAGTAGGTAACCAGTTCAGATTAGGGATATTAAAAGTAAATTTGAGATGACCATTAATAGTTTTAGAAATGAATTCTACTCATATCCCACAAACAAAGATTGATTTAGATAGTTTTGGGGATATTTTTCAGGACAGTGGTAAGGAGTTAGAGGGATCATCCCGGGTGCTAAGTGTGAGCATGTCTGTGGCACGAAGCAGTTGCAGACTTCGAACGTGGATGGAAGCCAGGGCAAGAATAATTTTGCCTTTTCTTTGCTCTTTCTGAGTGAGGAAATCATTGATGCCTCAAGCAAACAATATGTTACAATACTCACTATTACACTTCAGTTACTTAAGCATCTAGGTAAAATGGACTACAGCTGCTTTGTTTGACTGGATGAATGTGAAGCATATGGAAAGTATTTTTGAGAAATTGGCTCCACTTTTTAAAGCGGGTCTGGGAGCTATGTCTGTTTCTTCTGCTCTGTACCATCATTACTAAATCTTGTTTCAATAAAAAACACTTATTCCATTCCTTTTGAAATAATGTTTATATTTTTCAGCGGTTTCTGGTTGCCACCCAGAACAGATTTCATCATCCTTTCAGAGAAACGTTCTATCCTTTGGAGTCCTGGACAGCAGCATAGAGAAGGCAAATAGCTCTGCCTGCACTAGAGAAAGTGAAGGAAAGGAAGATTCTGTTCTAGCCACATCAGAGCTGGCCTTATGCCCATTCTGTAACTGGTTTAATGGAAGATGTGAAATTGGCCTTTTTTCATTTCCTACTTCTGTAGAAGAAGAGGATACTAGAGTAGCCAAACCCCAGAAAATAGTTGGCTTTTATGCTTACATATTTAACCTGCATAATAGGAGCAAATTTGATTCTCTGAAAGAATATGAAAATCTTAATCTTTAAATTTGTTTGGAAACTACTGCCTATGTATTTAAAACTGCATACGTTGTTCTCACAAATCCCCACAAATCTATTTCTGCCAGGTTTATACTGTTGTGTGTGTATTCCTTTTTTCTCTGCTACTATCAAGTGCCACTTTTGGTAAATGAGCCCCCTCCTGGGTCATTTCCACAACCAGGAGCAAAACTGTGTTATCTTTCTGCCTCATTGACTTACTATCTCATTTTCAGTCCCTGAGAAAAGCTATCTTTTTTCTCCACCTTGCTTATGCTACTTTTATGTTCTGTGAGAGCAAGTTTAGTCCCAGTTCATCCTATTTAGTTACAAAAAACCAGGCACTAATTTAATGACTCATAACGTTTCATAAGAACTTCTGCAGAAATCAAAGTGTTAGCATGTAGAAGAGATTTCTGAAATTAGAGAGGCAAGTAAATCAGGAGTGCCTTGAAGTACAGAGAAGTCAGTCATCTGAACATTAATCCTAACAATAAAGCGAACACCACAATAAAGTATTTTATTTAATGGATTATTATTGTTAGTTTTATTTAAGTTCCAAGAGAATGCTGCTCTATTCCATATCCTTTGCCAGGTGAATATGCTCCTACTTTTTTATACTAAGCAGAATCTTAATCAAGCATCTGGAAAATGAATGAAGTTGCATAAAGGCCAATGAATATTGGCTCCACAGAGAAAGAATTGGAAGCTAAATAAACTACAGAGTTTAAGTGAGTCGGAATCAATATCTCATCTCCCTCCTTACTGCTGAACATTTACAAGTGCAGATCATTTTGAGCATGAACTGATCAGAATTTGTGAATGCAGGGAAGAAGTAAATATGCTTCCTGGACTATCTTCTATGAGGTGTGACACCTGGAGAGCTTAGTGCAAGCCATTTGCTCTGCTGCTCATTAGAAGTTCTGTGCAGAATCAAGTCTCCAGTTCTAATGGAGAATTATGATCCTCAAAGCAGACTTGAATATTTGTTCTTCGTGGTTGAAATAAAATGCCACAGAGAAAACAAAAGGAACTAAAAATGTAAACCGTAGGGTGATGCTCAGAAGAGGTAATTGTCTCCAGTGGTGGATGTGAAGCACATGCATTTTGCAGCGGAAGAAACAATTGCATAATCTTATTCTCTGTTCTTATAAGTGTGCTTTCAATATTCATGTTGCTGATACAAATCTCTTGGGTCAAATTTCATGTCTTGTCATGTTTTCACAGTAGTCTCTTATGTAGACCTTGGGCATTTCAGCTCTACATACATCAGACAGTTACATTGGACTCAACATAAATTGCTTCCTTAAGAAAACTGAAGCACATCAGGGCACACAAGCATTTTTTCTGTATAATTAGGGGCAACAGCTTCCTTTCTACATGTTGGAGCAGTAAGGAGGGACGGGAAAATTGTCAGAATCAGTCTCATCTTCAGCAAGGATTTAATATCCACAGCTTGTTTCACTCCCCAGTGTGGTTGTCCCTTGTAAACAGAACATCTGGCACATGTGTTAAAAATGACTCTTGAAATGGGTTGAACCATAGTTCTCTTCAATATGGTTGAGTCTTTCCCTTGAAAAACTGAAGCAGTATGAAGCACACATCTCTACAATGTATAAAAGGTCAATTGCCTATGTGTATGCTTTCACAAGACCTATAATAATATTCTTCCTCCATCCATACTCAAACGGTGCTGATTTCCTCTGTAAGTGTGAAGAAGTCATTGAGTATCTTAACTTTGTACTTTCCATGAAGGATCTGTGCTTAGCAGGATTTGGCTTGTGAGGTTTAGATGAGTAAGAAATGGCACCTTTTGTCCTGTTTTCTTTTACTCATAACCACCAAAGTAGTGCTCTTTGCAACAATGTGGTTAATGATTCTTTGTGAGCTTGTGAGGCTTCTTCATTCAGAAACCCCTTTGTATGTTTGATGGTATGTATGTGATTGTGGAAAAGTCTAGCTAGTAAGTCTTGCTCGACCCCAGTCATGAGCTGAAGCCTCAGATTTTACATCAAAGGACACACCTTGTTGATCTGGTCTCAGTCAGGTTGTTTGGCCCAGGCAGATGGAAGTTAGACAAGCAGCTCTGCTCCTCTATACAAAGGTCTGAAGTGCTATTTGGCGTTGAGATGGAAAGGATTTTCAGAATGTCAGAAAATATTTCAATAATTCCCTTGATGCATCTACAATCTGTCAGTTGTGGTTTTGAGAAGGGCCCCTAATTATTGCAGAAGCATATGTGCTAATTCTGCAGATGTGTTGCAAAGATATTTTTCTTCTGAGATTTGTTTCTCTCAGGCATTTGGCAGTGAACTGAAAGTGAGCAGTTCAACAGGTTTGCTGCAGGTCTGCTTAAGAGGGTTGATGTTCTCCACATGATGACTTTCATTAGCAGACACCTTAAAAACAGCCTAGAGTTACTGGCCCTAGAGAAAAACATCAAAATTAATTACCTAATGTATTTGGTTTGGTAATGAGGAATGTCCTTCCCTCTTCATCCAGTCAATGGGAGGAGAGAGATGTAGAGGTTGGCTTTAGGTGATGTTTGTGCTGTAGGAGCCCTTGGACCTATGACCAGTGTTGAGGTGCTCATAATGCTGTGTCATGCTATGAAACCTTCTGTTCATCCTTGTCCTTTGCATTTTGTTAGTCCCATGCTTTATTTACTGCATGGCCACTGAGATACAGAAAAGAGCAAAAGCAATCAGATTTATTTCCTTGCACTGCTATTAAATAATGAGATAAAATACCTGAATGCTTTCATCTGTATAATTTTTTGTGTGTGTACACTTATGTACACAACTTTGTGTTTATGTGTGCACATACATAGATATATAGAATGCAATTAATTTTTTGGGTAGTTCAAATTAAAGGGGGGAGTGCCTCTTTGTTTCTTTTTTGTTATTTAGTAACTTCTATTTGTCATTGTTCAGTATCTTCTATTTGTTGTGATTACTTTGATGCAATGGAAAAGGCAGTTGAAAAAAAGTTTCCTGCAGTAAATTTTATCTCAAACCAAGAGTGTGCCACCTGGTAAAGAACCTTTCTTCTAAAATGACATTTAAAGACACATCATCTTCAAAAGCCTAGAGAAAACAGAGCAACCTGTGTATTTATCAAGACCTCAAACTACTGCCAGAATATGGAGCAAAAGATGATCCTTCTTAGATGACTAAAAATTAATGCCAGTTTTTCTCTCTTCACTGTCTAAGGGAGTTCAACAGAAACAGGAGCTTAACCTCAGTAATTCAACCCCATTTTCCTTCTTCCTCTCTTCCTGTGGCAATAATCTGTGCTTAAGCACAGACTTTGACAGTGTTGATCTGCTGTCATGCTGATCAAGCTGTCAGATTGCTTCTCACAGAGCAGGAAAGGGAGCTCACAACCTGCAACTTCCTGCCTAATCAGAAGTGTCTGCTAGGTACCTGTAAAGGAGTCCTTATGTGCCTGGGCAGATTGCAGGTAAATGCAGCTGCAAAGGATATGGCTCTCAAGAACTGTTTCTGTTAGAAAGTCACTAATTATTCCCTTTGATTTTACAAAGTCTAATTTAATCTAGTTAATAACTCTATATCAATACTTACTGCTAAGCCTCCCAGGCTCAGCAATGGTGCTAATTGTCAATTAGAGCTGATAGAGCCATTTAATAGCATGTTTTTTGTTTTTCCTAGATTCAAATCAGAATGAATGAATTAAATGCTGTCTGCTGTAGAAAGTTTTGCTTAATTCAGCAATTCCCAGTTGCCCTGGGCCAAACTCAATGTCTTTTCTCCTTCATTTCTGCCTATTTAATTTAACTAAGCTTCCCTGTCTTCTCATTTGGCCTTCTGATGCCTGTTTACCTCCTTATTCTTTGACCCTTGTTCCTGGTTCAGTACTCTTTCCTCCTTTTCCATTCTCTGTCTCCTAGATTTCTTCTGCTCATTTTTCTCTCAGATGGAGTATAAGAGCACTATTTGATCCTATCACTCACCTTCAGGGTCAGCCCACCTCACTAGGGAGATGTGATCATTGAATGGTTTTAGTTGGAAGAGGCCCTCAAGATTATCTAGTTTCAGCCTCCTTGCCATGGGCCTTCCACTGGAATCAGGCTGCTCTGAGGGGCCGTCCACAATTTCTTTGGGTAACCTATTCCAGTGTCTTGCCATCCTCACAGTGAAGAATTTCTTGCTAATATCTAATCTAAATCTATCTTCTTTCAGTTTAAACCCTTACTCCTCATCCTGTCACTACACTCAAACACCCAAGAGTTCTCATCTTTCTTGTAGGCCTGCTTTAGGTACTGGTATGTGTCTATAAGGTCTCCCCAGAGCCTTCTCTTCTTCAGACTGAGCCATTCCAACCCTCTCAGCCTGTATTCATAGGAGAAGTGTTTTATCTCATTGATCATCTGCTTGTGTAGGTCCATGTCCTTTGTATTCTGGGAGCCTCGGAGCTAAACATAATACTCCAGGTCTGGAATCTTGCAGGGGATGATGATTGTAACCCATTTTAATATTTGTAAAGACACCTGGAGCCAGGAATGAGTACCTGCTGATAATTTCTCTTGCTTCAATTCCTAAAAATAGTTTTGCTGTGAGTTTAGTTTGGAGTTAGTCAATCTCAGTCAATAATATAATGTTGCTTAATATAATGTTGGTATCAACATTATGATGAGGAAGTTTGATAAAACTGTGACTGAGAGTAAGGAGTTGGTGCGTTTAGGTTGTGAATTCAAAATTATATCCATCATAAGACTTTTTCTCCCTGTCTAATTTAGGAAACTGCCAGGCAGAAATGTCTATGCCCAGATGCACAACGAAAAAGAGCAGGAGATGACAAGCCCTGTTAATCACAGTGAGGACACCCAGAACATCATCCAGGGTGAGGAGTTTATTGATGATGATCTGGACTCTCAAACACTAGGTAACGCAAGAGGTAACTTCATTTTCAGTTTATACTTTTTTTCATAAGCAATTGATTTTTAATTGACATTTGTTTTAATTTTTATCTTTTTTTTCATGCTCTGCTTAGACTCAGGAGGAAGCCCACAGTGCACCAGCAACAGAGGATTATCTCTGTTATCTTCTTTTGGCTTGCATGTGAGGGACTAATGCATGGATGACTTGCTATATAGAGCATGGGTACACAGATAGGACAGTTCAATGCCAGGAAACAGGCAATTTTAGCTAGAAATTGTATTTAGTAGAACAGGATATATTTGGTGATATTTGAATTAACTCAATAATCCTCTGCATTAGAGGAAAATGACATTTATGCCAGAAGGATTTGTATAGTCAGTCATTGTTTCCATACTGTCAGATGATCTTCTGCTGTGTTTGCCATCATATTCCAGTGGCATTGTAAGTTTTCATGATAAGAAAGAGCAAATATATTCCTATACAAAAACTATCATAAGTCTTTCCTGTTGTAGCTGGTAACTTCCTAGCACTCATGGGATGGTCATAAGGAACCCACAAGGGAAACTTTCTGTGAGTATCTCTTGATGCAAATGGTTTCAGGGTCGGGTGGAAGTATGTATATCCTGGCACCCTGTGGTTCTTTTTAATGCACCGTGGTTTGCTGCTGGGTAAAGTTAATTTCTTCAAAAATTTACCATTGTGCTCAGACCGCTTTCATGTCACAGGCTAAAAAGTATAGGATGATGAAAAAAGTCCCAGTTTGACTTCTATGCTTTTAGTGAAAAGTAATCCAATAACCCAAAACCTTTGGGATTTGTAGCAGTAGGTTCGTGATGTAAAAGGCCACTGTAATGTCTTCATGAACCCACAGAAAATGACATGTTTTAACTGCCTGGGGAAGGACAGAATTTTGACAGAGGAGAGCTTTCCTTATCTTGGATTTCACCTTTACTGTTTGCTGTCAATGTCTTTGTTTTCATTTGCTGAACTGTGTGCTGCTTCTAGGTTCCTGGAGGTGACAGCTTTGAGCACAAGGGAAGAAGCCAATCTCCTGCTTTGCTTTGTGTATTTCTATCTTTTCTTTTCTCTGCCTTTGTGTATGAGTATCACTGTGTTTTCATTCAGATTTGCAAGACAACCTTGATTACACATCTGACTCAGCCAGAATTAGTTCCAAAAGCACCCCTGGAAGAATAAAGTCTATGTAAAAATTGTTTGATCAGAGAATGCTGAATGGCAACAAAGTCTGCAGACATGACAAAAACATTCAAATGCTTCTAGTAACGTACAAAAGCATAACTTTTTGATGGTAGAAAAACCCTTCTGGCCTATTAATATAAGGCAGCTTGGGATGCTGTGATAAAGAAACACTAACCTGATCTATAGCGTAATGAAAAATAATCTCTACTTACCCTGTGCTCCTTACTCAGTGGAAAAAAAAAGGCATTATTTGGGTTAAAGAAAGCAAAATCATGATGTTTTGATGAGAAACTTAAGGCAAATGCAGATTTTTGAGGTGATTTGTGCTTCTGCCAGGTTGCCAACACCAACAGTATTTCCAGTAGAGCACAGAGAGCACATTCATGTGGACTGTAATTGTCCCTATTGGTCAGCTGCTGTACAGCTTTTAGTCACAAAACTTCTGTTCGCATGTGATACTTTCCACTAGCTCCACTGTTGCTCATCATTGCCAGGAAAATATTCCTGTTAACGATGCTCCTTGATTTTATCTGGATAGAGTATGAAGCACATTGCAGTCCCTGCTTTAAATTAAATTCTGTTTTACAACATTATTTGCAGAAGGTTCCTATGCTATGGAGTTCCCTTCTTGTTCTGATGAGCTGTCTCTCTCCCTGATGGGAGATGGTTGGTAGCGGCCTCCGCTCCGTGCCCAGCAGGGAATACAGGCCTGGCTTTCTGTTTGTTCTCTCTCTTCTCATGACTTTTGAATTTCCACAGTACAATATTTCCAGACTCACCCATCCACTTCTTTTGTTTTCTATATATTTTATGTTGCCTACTTTATCGCAACCCCCACCTTGGGACTCCTCAACACCATTACCTTGCAGTGACTCCTTCTGGGAGACGTGGCAACTTGAACAGCTACAGAGTTCCCCTATTGCTGATGCCGGTCAGTGTCCAGTCCCAGGTCAGTGGCATGTCGAATGGATGCCTCAGGTTCCATTTTCCTCCCTCACCTGCACCCCTCGAGACAACTACACCTTTTTAAGCCACAAAGAGAACCAACTTGTGCTGTCACTGGGATAGAAACCCTAGGAACTCGCCACAAATCCACCACCATGAGCAAAAGCTTTGTGCGAAAGTATGCTGTAGGTACATGGAGCTGTTGCACCAACCTTCACCTGACCTGTTGTTTGCTAAAGCCACTCTCTTTATGTGATTGACTTGTCCCTGCAATAAAAGGGGGATTCATTGAAAAGTGCCTGAAATGCACTAACGCTGGCATTTTTGTTTCTGTATTTCCATAGGCAATCACTCAGGCGTGGTTTTGAGCATCAACTCAAGAGAGATGCACAGTTACCTGGCTAGCTGATATTTACAGCTGAACATAAAAAAACCCAAAAGACTCTTCTCTGTATTGTTTTGTATTTTCCCGGTGACGTCACAAAATTGCAAATATGGCTGTAAATGGCTGGTGGAGAGAAGGTTCCTTATTGGTCCTGTGGAAAAAAGTGTCCATCTTCAGTTACCGGGGAAGAAGGATAATACGTCTTGTGTTCACTATGGCCTGGGAACTTGTTATGATTTAAACTCAAACCTACAGTAGCAGATCTGTAGCCCTAGGCACCTGCAATGCCACCTTCTTTCTTTTCTGTATATGCTCTAGTTCTTTATGTTTATTTTTAGAAAGATTGACTGTAACTTTTTAACTATATTTTTAATTGAGGTATTCAGCAGAAGGCTGGAGCTCTTCAGCCTGCCAAGGTGATTTTTACACAAGTGACTAGACCAGAACAGATGGTTAGTTGATCACAATGACTTTTTTTCAGGAGGCCAAGTGTTTCTGTACTGGGAGAGGACAGATGCACTCCTTGTCAGTACAAGCTCTTAACTTAAACCTGTGCGAGACAATCTAATGAATTTAGGTTTAGGCCCTTCTGTGGATTAAAAGAAGTATTACTCGAGGTATCTCGCAATATAGGATAATAAGTGTAGCAAGTCCTGACAAACCATCAGCACCAGTATCTCCCCCAGTCTCACCCTATGTGAAAGAAAACGACCAGCTTGATGCTGTTTCCAGACCAGGTGCCTTCACTTGTGGACAGTTGTTTTGGTTGCTCTTTCTTGTCTCTTGAGCAAGCACCTCTAGGATGATGGCAGCTGCCAGATGAGTTATCCTATCAAACCCAGTGCTGGTGGCCTGTCTCTTTTTAAATTTCCAGAGAGTGTAAATACTACTTTTAAGTCACTTCCTTTGTATGGTTATTTTCTAAAAACTTCCTACTGGGGCAGAGGTGATGGGTAGCTCAGAGCTCTGGGCAGGACTGGGTAGCACATCACCATTCCCTTCCCAACTGCATCCTTCTTTTCTTCCCTGGCTGTTTGCCCTTGCAGGCAAGTAGGGGTGGGCAGACTCTTACCTGACCTTTGCTGTTCAGATTGGTTTGAAAATCTGGGCTGTGACAGACATTAGGAAGAAGTTCTTCAATGTGAGGGTGGAGAGGCAGTGGAACAGGCTGCCCAGAGAGGTGGTGGAGGCCCCATCCCTGGAGGCATCTAAGGCCAGGCTTGCTGAGGCTCTGAGCAATCTGTTCTAGTGCAGGGTGTCCCTGCTCACTGCAGAGCAGTTGGACTAGATGGCCTTTGTAGGTCCCTTCCTACTCTAAGGTGCAGATATTTGTATTTTCTTTCCATCACAAGAGGATATAATTCAGTCCCTACCACAGCTGGTCCCTATTTTGGGAGGGTGGTAGGGCTTCTGAAGGAGCTGCCTGTGGAAAGGCTGGTGAGTCAGGTTAGAGTTTCCTAATCACAAGTTGGTGAGTTGGGTCAGAGTTTCCTAGTCCCAACCTCTGCATCCCTTGGGAAGCAGCTGATAGTTTCTTTCCCTGGGGTTTACGGACCCATGTAGGAAGCAAGCAGCAAAGTAATGAGGTTAAACATCTGGCATCCTGTGTGTCACAGCTGCCTGGAATTAGGATGCTTCTCTCAGAAATCTGTATTATCTCTTCACTTTTTGCCTTTGATAGAAAATAAATAGCTCTTTACTCTCTGAATGTTATACCAATGCTAGTGGCAAGCTCACACACCACCTTGCTTAAAGATGAATCTTTTTTAATAGAAAACCAGAAAATGAAATCTTTATGAATAAAAAACCAGAAAATAATGCTGGCAAGACAGAAAAGAACTGTATTAAAATCATCACATGCATTCCATGAAGCTGTGGATGTCCTAGGGCATTTTGACATTGAATGCAAGGGACTGGGATGTAATAATTCCATGCAGTACTGTAGGCTCTCCCAAACCCCACAGGATGTATATGTAAAGCACAAGAAAATTTTGATTATGAGCTCACTGTGTGGAAAAGATTAAGTTGAAGATTCTGAAAAGTGCTTGCAAACTCCTCAGGAAAATAATTTCAAAAAGTGTGCTAACATTAATGCCTGTGTAGTTGTAGAGTGCCATGCAAACCAGCTTCCAGAGAAGCAGTGCTCTAGCTGGCTGCTGTTTGCCAGTTTGGTGTAGAAATCCAAAAGTGTTCTACGTATCTGGGTCCACCTTTACTGAAGAGCAAGCACAAAATGTGCTGTGCATTGGAAACTCATGGGGTCTTTGCTTTCCATTTGCACCAGCCCTTTAAGGTTTCTCTAGTGGAAATGAGCTGGAAGAGAGATTACAATAGTGTTGCAATAAAATGCTGTGGCTTAAGTGATTCATGTGAATGAAGATGAGGGGCAGTGGTTCTGAACTAGAGCAGGGCAGGTTTAGATTAAACATTAGGAAGAAGTTCTTCCCCATGAGAGTAGTGAGGCGCTGGTTCAGGTTGCCCAGAGAGGTGGTGGAGGCCCCATCCCTGGAGACATTCAAGGCCAGGCTTGCTGAGGCTCTGAGCAACTAGATCTAGTGCCTGCTCACTGCAGGGGGTGGGACAAGGTGGCCTTTGAAGCTCCATTCCAAGTCAGCACATTCTGTTCTATTCTGTGTATAGGGCAGGTGAGTATTGGGCTGACCTTACAGGTAAGGGATGAGGTAGACGGAAGCTCTGGTTTGGTGTTGTTCTCCTATGGTTTGCCTGAAGGATACCCTTGGAAATGGGTCACACATCTAATTTGTGCTTTAACAGCTACTTTTATACACTTAATACAAGGAGATTTGCATCTCTGGTAACAGGAGTCTTTTGGAACACCACAGAATATTTCACTGCTTGGTACTCTAATTAACACTTAGCACAGTGTAGTGCCTGTAATAATGTTTTTTTCAATGCTTATTAATTTGATTCATGAAGCACTCCTGTGAGGTTGGTTTTTCATGTCTTAAAAACGCTGTTTTCTACAGAGTTGTCAGTATTACCCTGACTGTATTAATTATACCCAGTACACAATAAAGGAAACTTTCAGTTCCCAGGCAAAGATAACTTTAAAATGAATTGTTTTAAAACTGAGAAAATATCCTTAATGTTTTTCCTATCACAGTGTCTTGGTTAAACTTTGAATGAGCAGTCTCAGGAGTCATAGGCTTTGCACCTCTTGAACTACACAGTGTCCATGACATCTTAACCCTTCATTCTTTACATCTATCTAAAATCCAATACATGTGTATCCAGAGGGTTTTTTCTGGTCAAGTGCACCCACTCACATGCAATATTCGTACCTAGTCCAATTAAATTTGTCAAGGAGGGAGGAGAATTTGATGGCCAGGAAACAGAAGGTAGCGGTCAGGTACCTGGACTCTACCCTTTTTTTGGACAAAATACTTAATCTGTTTGTGCCTCAGTTTCCCTACCTAGAAAATTGGGCTGATAGTAATGATCTACCTTACAAGTGGTATTGTGAGGCTAAATTAATAACTGTTTGGTCAGGATCTTGGTATCATAAATCACTTACACTCGTGTTTTCTTTTTTTCCCCCATGTAATTATCCCTGTTATTAAAGTTAGTTTACTGAAACCGGTTGCAATCATGTACAGATGTAAAAGATGCATAATCTGAAAAATGTACCTCGATGGTTAAAAAAAAGGTAATATTATTTAAAAGCTGTTGCTGGAACATGTTTACATGGTAGCGTTGCAACATTGGCAGTGATTTTGCTAAGTTACACAGTAGTGTCTTAACCTTTTCTGCAGTATTATTTCATCAAAAGCCTTATAATAATGGGTGCAGTAGCACTCCTGAATGATACTGACAGTACCTACACTGGCAGTGTATTGCCCTCATCTAATCTTTTGGTCTTCTTAAACTCTTATGTATTTGCAATTCCAAAACCTGTGCTTTGCAATGTGCTCCAAGCAGTGCTGATTCAAAGCATTCTCTCAGAGAGATCAAGGTTTCCAACTGTTTATCTTTGCTTTTCCACTTGGCAGTGAATGTTTCATGTGTCTTTGAGTGGTCCTTCCATATGAATTGCTCAGAATATATTTGGTGAAAACCCACAAGTGGTGTAAATTAATTTCTCAGTAATAAAAGCCCTATAAACCTATGTATGTTTTTATAGCCTGTAGAAGAGGGTGGTTGAAAAGAGCATGAAGAAAGAAAAGGTGCCAGCCTGAGGCAAGATCCAGTCTCTTTGAACTGCTTTGGGTTATTCTCAATGAGTTCCATCCTTCTTGATGAGTTTTCTGCATCCAGTGATGAGTGTAAAGGAGAGTAAAGTCCTTGGTCATATATAATCTATGTCCCTGGACAGACAGGGACAAACCAGTGCTTTGGCATTACTGGTTCCTATGAGAAGGCAGATTTCATCTGACACTACTGAGGGTTAGTTGTGTTTCAGGTCCAATGAGATCCTCCCTTTTGAGAGAATACTCTGTGCCTGTATGCTCTATCTTTAATGGAGGTCAGCAGAACGGAGTGGAAGTGGTTTCCATCCTCCTTACACAAATGTGTTCAAAAAAATGCATATTTAAAAAAAATATTGTTAAGAATTTTAATATATACAACTTGTTTGCAGTAACTTTACAGTGATGAACCCGTGGTTCTGATGTGCTTTGAATTTCTAATGTTTAAATCTGAATACAATGTTGCTAAAGTGGTAGAATCAAAGACAACTTCAGGTCTTCAGCTGTAGGTTTTTGCTACATTTCCTATAAAACAATGTTCTGTGATTTTTTTATTAATAAGACTTTGGAGGAGAAATAGAGACTAAAAATTTTATTTCATCACAGAATCTCTGACAGTTGGAGTTGTTATTGTCTATTGATGAATACTGCTATATTGTTTCCATTTTCATTTTTAGTTCAGAGTTTTACATGAAAGCAAGTGCATATTTCTCTTAGAAATGTTGGCTTTCCATCAGGAAGGAAAATGTAAGCAGTCACCTTCATAAATATTGATTTCTGCCATGCAAAATTTTGTTATGTTTTCTTAGCACAACCAAAAAGCTGCTTCCTGGCTCTTTTTTCTCTATTTTAGTCCCAATTGCAAATTGTCTCTACAGCTTTCTTTACAAAGCTGGCATGGAGCCCAATCATACTAGTCTGAGAAAATCTTCATAAAACTTCCATTAGAGTAGAATTTGATTGTCTAGAAGCAGTTACAGAATCTCCTCAAACCATTTTCCTCGTGTCACGTCTGTATTTTCCCCCTCGTTTCCTTTCAGAATTACCCCTCTCAGTGCCATTGAAACATGTTTATTCCTGTTGTGGATGTATATGTAACATTTTTCACTTATTTTCAGTCTATAGTCATCAAAGTGGAAGCTTTTGAAATAACTCAGACCCCCAGATAGCTTTTGCAATTAAAAGCCTGGCCCTGCAGTCTTTGGGAAATGTCAGGCTGTGCCCTCCCAATTTTTCAGTCCTCCTTCCTGACTCAGCCCTCCTACCCCTTGGATGGGCTCAGCAGCTTTTCTTCCAATTCATTTGTAACATCAAACTGGAAGGAGTCCAGAAGGGTTTCTCAGTGCTGAGATGGACTAGCAGAGATCACTTCCCAAATCTGAACGGGAGTGCTGTGTGGACAAAGTTTTTTACTTTTTCTTGCAATTTATGTTCTATAGAGCAGAGAGGGGTTAATGCACACACACATTCAGGCAAATAAGGACCTTAAATGGTGCTTCAGGATGCTGTGCAGACTAGAGAATACATTCTTCCTCTTTTGTTTAGGAAATTGATACATACAGCAAGTTAGTTTCATGATGTTTGATATGTGAAATGTCATTTCTGAAAGTCTTTGGCCCTGGCCGTTTTCATCCAGTTAAATGGAGCAGTAAATTACTTAGAATAGGAATTATGGAGTCATGTATGACTGAATGAAAGAATTTCATTCTTTTAATATCTCTTTCTCTCTTTTTTTTATTTTATTTTTCCCATTTCTGAGGCTTATCAGAATTAATATTTTTAGCCAGTTTAAGTACTGGTAGATGATCTTCTGGAAGATCTTCCAAGACAAGAAGCCCTGGAAGCATTAGTAATATATACTCTAAAATGCAATGATATAACTGTGTGAGTAGTGCTAGGTTAGGAACCCGCTGGACAAAAAAAAATCCTTGTCAAAGAGCTGTTATAATTTGGATTAAAATCCTTTTTTCAGTAACATCACTAAAAATGCATGTTCTTAATTGCATGCTCTCTGTCTCTGCCTTCTTCCAGATTGATTTTCTTTTGGGAGTGATGTTAAGTAGGCCTGAAAAAAAAAGTGAACTCTTTCCCTTACACAAGTAATTCTGTTTAAAATTATTTCCTTGCCAGAATGGAAAGCATTACATGAACTTTAACTTTATTGATCCAACTTGTTTTCTGAGTTTCTATAGAATTTGCATCTTTTCACTCATTTTTTCAATACAGTGGACATAACCCCACCCTTGGGCAGGAGTAGTACCTGCAGCAGTACATGCTGCTATTTAAATAATAAGGCTTTATTACACATATTTTTAGTGGTCTGATGAGTGTATTAATCACCAGGAAGGCCAGGTGCCCCAAATAGCTCTCTTAGTATATCTTATATTTCTATGTATTTGTTCCTAATTTTATTCATCTTTTGATACCCATATAGAGTTCTTAATGACAGCATCTGCTTGTGCAGATCAAAGGGTGAGAATTAGCTTTATTTTTAAAGTATTAATTCACAGCATTTGCTTATTAATTAAAACAGGTTTTCTTAAAGATTTGCTTTTTAATGAGCGCATTACATAAGGAAAAGGCTCTGGGACTCCCAGTGCCTGAAGGAGCTGCAGGAAAGATGAGCAGGGGCTGTTCGCAGGGCATGGAGCCACAGGATGAGGGTCAATGGTTTGAAACTAGAGCAGGGTAGGGTTAGATAAGACATTAGGGAAAAGTTCTTTACTATGAAAGTGGTGAGGCACTGGAAGAGGTTGCCCAGAGAGGTGGTAGAGGCCCCATCCCTGGAGACTTTCAAGGCCAGGCTTGCTGAGCACCGTGTTCTCTAGTGCAGGATGTCCCTGCTCACTGCAGGGGGCTGGACTGGAGGGCCATTGAAGGTCTCTTCCAACTCAAAGCCTTTGATGATTCTATGAAAACAGCAGACTTAGAATCACAGAATCATAGAATAGTTGGGGTTGAAAGGGACCTTAAAGATCATCGAGTCCCACCCCCCCTGCCATAGGCAGGGACACCTCCCACTAGACCAGGTTGCCCAGTGCCCTGTCCAGCCTAGTCTTGAACACCTCCAGAGAGGGGGCATCCACAACCCCCCTGGGCAACCTGTTCCAGTATTTCACCACCCTCACTGTAAAGAATTTCTTTCTTATGTCTAGTCTAAATCTATCCCCCTCCAATTTATATCCATTGTTTCTAGTCTTCCCGTCCGATATTATGTTAAAAATTCCTTCCCCTGCCTTTCTGTAGGAACTTGTGTGCACAGTTTTTTGTTATGGATTAGGAATAGACTGGACTATGTAGGAGATCTGTAGAGCCAAAACGTCAGCAACAGGCACCCAAGGCAAGCTGAAAATGATAAAACTTTGTCTGAACTGTGTTCATACACCACTTGTATGTCCCAGATTGCCAGAAGAGTATTTAAATAGTTAAGATTGCAGAATGTCATTGCAAACTTGGTAAGATGCCCAATTCACTGGCTCCACTTGCTTGTCAGTACTCTACTCTCCCTGTTTAGGCCACATCTTCTGAGAAGTGACTTGCGTTGTGTAATGCTTCCAACTTTTTGCTAAGTAATTGCTGATGTTTTATAGTAATAATTGTCTGAATTTCCATTCTGTTTTTTCTCATTTCTCCCCCTTCTCTTTATTTCTGTTTTTCTTTCTCATCATTGCTTCTGTTTCTTGCCTGACCTTGCCTGCTTCCTCCTCCTGAGGACAGTTTTCTCTGCCTTTTTCTCCCTTGTATTCTTTCTAAGTATGTTTCTATTTGAATACACACCTACTATGTCCTGAGAACTGGAAAAAATGAATCATGATTTCTTCTCTATCCCTGTCACTCCTCTGAGCTGTGCTGTGTCATTTAGGTTGATGTAGGTCCCCCGTGCTTTGTCTCCTCACAGTCCTTTCTGCCCCTTTCTTTCCCACTTTTGATTCTGTTTTTAATCCTTCTTTTAATTTCTCTAAATCTTCCTGGAACTCTACCCTTTAGCTTTTCCAGGACTCTCACAGCAGCTTGTCCCAGAGAGAACATGCTTCTAGTCTGAGATGTGGATGAGATTTGTGGAAGAGTAATAAACCTATAACTAGCATTTTCCTCTCTTGTCCATGTATACATTGACCTGATTGGAAAATACATATTTAACTGACAGTCAGCTAAACCCATTCTTTTCCAAGTGCCTCCTTCTGCCTCATTTCAGGTTCTGGGGATGAGGTACGAGTTTCCTGGAGCACAGCAAGGGCTGGTTTGCTTTGCCAGCCCTTCAAACTGGCAGATGCAGAATTGGACATTGGGCTAGATTTGCATTTCACGATGAGAAGTACTGAGGCCCAAGGTAGGGCTTTTCCTTTTAGATCAGTTGTTAACAACCTGGAGTAGTAAAATAGGTGAGATACAGAGGGCTCTTTGCTAATAAGGAGAGTAGGATCAGGGCAGGTTCCTCTGGGGAGCGGTTTGAATTGTCATGTTTGTGGAATAGGTATTTATGCCAACCTTTCCTGGAGGCAGAGGCAATTGTCTTGCTTTCATGTTCCACAAAATACAAGTTTAAGTAAAATTATCACAGGGGTTTGTCAGAATCTTCTTACTGGAAGAGCTTGGAGAAGCTGATAAGGGGACAAGATAATTGAAGTCCAAAAGTATCTTTGTAGGGTAGAGCCTGTGCTAGGGAGGAATGAGTGTATGTCAGAGAGATGCAGGAGGGAAGGGACCACATGACTGAAGAAGACAAGGAGAAGCAGGGAGTAAGCCAGTCTAACCAGTGGGGTTTATTTTCCCATGAATTATTCACTTCATTTTGCTTAAGGGCTGGAGCTTAATTTGGAATGGCCACTATTATCAATGTTGTTAGTTGCATACGCTGGCATTAAATCCCAAGTCTAAACAGATGCAGCACCAGGAACATGCAAAATTCTCAGCATTTCTACCTCTAATTAAAGAGGGTTCTGAATCACATCAATGTTTGACTGAAAGTGAGGTTGCTTCCCAGGAGTCGTGCTGCGTGTATGTGGCTCCAATGAGGTATATCCAAGGGAAATTTCCTTCTGAGATGATTTTAGGGCATTTGCTAATGGTGTTCCTCTTTAGCACAGCACTGAGCTGGGACAGGAAATATTTTATAGGGTCCTTGTCTTGGATTTTATGCTGCTTAGATGTAATTTGCTGCAATCCCTTCATAAGCTGTAATTTTATCATGTTTAGACAGGAAGAATGGAGTTGGTGCAGTATTCCTGAGGGCAAACAGCCACTGGAGTTTACTGAACTTGTGACTAGAGTAGAAATTTAAATTTTAGGAATACATATACACATCAGGCATTTGAGTATAGCCCTGTTGTTTTGTGTGTCTCTGGCAAGCTGTGATTTATTTCCTCATGGGCTGTGCTTTCTGCAGTGCAAAAGGCTCTGGAGGGAAAATATAATCAAAGGGAGAGGGATGTTTGAGTTCTCCCTGCTTGATCCCAGTCTCTTCTGAGCTGCCTTTCTCTGATTATGATGCTGTCATTGTGCTGGGTTGGTGTCAAAAGGGGATTAACTCATTGTTATCCTCTTCTGTGGGGAAAAAAAAAAAAAAAAAAAAGAAAAATTGCAGAGGAAAAGCAGATTGGAAGAGGTGAGGACTCAACAGCTGGCAGGGAGAAGCTTACACTTTGGGAAGCTTCCACTTTTATGCTTTACTTATTTTTAGAAATAGATACTGTGATTTACCTTTCCATTTAACCATCCATGTATCTCTCTGTAAAATGGGAAGTGGTCACAGCAGAAATCTGTTGTGAGTGGGGTTTTAGGAGATATCGGCTATCACCCTTCCTCATCTAAATGAAATTATGATGGAATTATTGCTCTGTATTTATGGAGCTGCACTGGGAATATAAATTCACCCAAGATTAAGTATTGGAGGAGGATTTGGAGAGATAATGACTTTTGGAATGGGAATATTTTCCATTTTAGGGATAAAAGATGAATACTGGCAGATTTACAGTGCATCTGCGGCTGTTTCAGCACAGGTGGATCCAAAATCTCTCATTCCATGCTTGGACAGATAAATCATGGAGATTTTTGCTGGCATTACTCATGTGAACAAAAGGAGATAAAAATTGGTCCTGAAACTGAGACCGAATCGTATTTTTTGGCTAATTAGACCTACAGTTCGTGGCAAAAATAAGAAATTTAAGAGGAGAAAGAGCAATTTCGATATAACTGGGGAAATTCACTAAGTTCAGGAAGCAGTTCTTCATCATGAGGGTGATGAGGCACTGGCACAGGTTGCCTGGAGAGGTAGGTGATGGAGAGGTTCAAGGCCAGGCTTGCTGAGGCTCTGAGCAACCTGATCTAGTGCGGGATGTCCCTGCTCACTGCAGGGGGTGACACTAGATGGCCTTTGAAGGTTCCTTTCAAATCTATGATCCTGTGAAAGCATTTCTTGCTGCCCTGTTGTTCACATGGAGCGATATTTATTTGGCACCAGAGATCCAAATTCTACCCTAACTTATGACCACGCAGTTCCACAGACCCTTGTAAGTTCAGCTTGGTGTTGTGGCAGGAAGGATCCTGCAACTGTAACTGCAGGCCAGGATTAGTCTTCTCCTCGTTGCATCTGTGCTCACTAATATTCACCTATAATTCTTATTCTGTAGCTAACAAGAGGGCACAAACCACAACTTTGGGTTTGAACCTCTTGATTTTCCAGAATCAGCAAATGCTTAACACTGTGTTTCTAACCTGATCTCTAACCGAGGAGCCCTTCCTAGAGGCCAGCAGTGGGCTGTAGGACATCCCTTTAGCAGACCTTGCAGTGCTGTCCTCTCCTTCTGCCTTTGCACATCCCAGCACTTGTCAAAGCAGGACCTGCCTTTCCTAATTTTGTTTCAGGAGACCTTGGCTTTGGGCAGGTTTTTTTATATACATTATCAGGGCTCAAGGGAAGAAGGGAATTAACCCCTAACCAGTGCATTGTCATATAATGGGGAAAAGTGTTATTTGGTTGTTTTTTGTTTTGGTTTGGTTTTTTGTAAATATGTAACATTTAATGGCAGTTTTGTAGTGATGTGCTGTTTTGGAGAGGAAAAAGAAATAAATTCAAATATATGTTTGAATATGCTTATTGTGACACTTAACTGTGATCCAATTGCACAATTAATAGCTTAATCAAAAGTCTTGTGCAATACGTAGTGCACACACATAACTGGGTCTCTGCCATCCTCAGCCAAGTTTTGGGCAACTTTCAATGCTGGTGATGAACTGGGTGCTGCAGTTTGTCACCGTCCCTTTCAGCTTCCAAACATGTAGCAGGCAAACTACTGTATACGTACCTGTGTACTCCACTGCATCCAAAGGTATGCATTTGTCCCGAGAACCTGCACTACGGATTTTTCTTTAATAAAATTTGCTTCTGAACTCTTGGTGACTCCATTTTGTCTCAGGAAAAGCCTTTTGTGGGATTTGTGGCAGGGAAATGGTTTAAGCAGACCCCAGAATTTGCGTGTGTCTCAATTTGTCCGTACTCAGCAGCACCCCCGCTTCTGCCTCTCCACTTCATCCTCCTTCACCATGAGGCTGGTGAGACACAGGCACAGGTTGCCCAGAGGTGATGGAGGCCCCATCTCTGGAGACAGTCAGAGGCCAGGCTTGATAAGGCTCAGAGCAACCTGATCTAGTGCAGGACGTCCCTGATCGTTGCAGGGGGGGGTTGGACTAAATGACCTTTGAAGGTCCCTTCCAACCCTATGATTCCTCAGCACTGTAAGGAAAGCTCTTTTTTCCCTAGGAGTGGAGTTGTGCTGCAAAACTGGTGTGAGGGTGACACGCTGTGGTGAGACTGAAGCCATGCAGCTGCTGTTGAAAAAAAATGCACTCTTGTAGAAATCCACTGAACCAAAGGCTGTATATTCCTGCCTAGCTAGAGAATTAAATAACTGAGCTGATTTTAAACTTCATCTCCCTGTACTAGAAAGCTATAAATAGACCAAAGCCCTACAGGCTTACCAGTACCTGTTGGTTATTAGGAGAGTTTATGGAAGAGCAGTATCCTTGATGTAATTTAATTAATTCAATTACATAATATATATGAAAGGAGTGACAGTGCATTGTCTTGATGTTTAGATAGACTCTGTCTTTAAAAATCTAACTGGAAAGAAAATCATGTGTTGGTCTATAGGAGAAAATGCTTTCATAACTGCTGGTGGGAAAAACTGAATCATCTTTTGTAGAAGGAGCCAACTTCATTTATTAGTGGCAATATGGCAGAGGAAGTGGAAGGCACATGACGACATCCATCCACCATGGACCTGGACCTGCTGGCTCTCTGCTTAACAGCCCTAAGTAATTATTTTCTTCCATGAATTTCTTTATTATGGAGCTGTGTAAGCTTTCAAGATCCATAAAAAGCTATGAACTGGGCAGTCAGTGAGTACAAGTACCTCTGTGTAGTTATTTTGAGGCTGCCCCATTGATTTTGTACTGTTGGTGACAAGGACTATTTTATTCCCATGTCATGTTCTACAGCTGATTTTTATAACCTTTTAACAAATTCTTTTCCCTACTCAGGATTTTTTTTCCCACAGCAAAAGGTTTTTATCTTTGTTTTCCCTTTGAATTCAATTGTAAAACAACAGCATTTTTTTTCCATGTATGGGAAGATTTCTGTACACTTGCATCTCTTTCTTGCTTCTGTAGGACATCACCTGTTTATGACCTTTGTTATCCTTTGTACTATAGATCCTGATAATGAGTAATGTTCAATGAGGGTTGTTTTTTTTTTTTTGATACAGTATCTTTTGGATTAAGATCCTAAAAGAAACAATGGGTGAATCAGAGCTGGTGGGTAGGTGTTTCTTCCTCTTTAAGCACTTGTTTCTTCAAGGCCTTGTGGATAGCTGGTATTTTAGTGTTAACTTTATCAGTGGCAACGTTTGGTGCCCTGTACTACAGGTATTATTACACTCCATCCAATCATTTGCTTAGAGTGTTTGCTGTGGGGTGTTTCTGCTTTAATTTTTTTTTAATGACTGTTATGCAATACATTGGTGTTTTCTTGGCCATGAAACAATCTGTGATCATCTTTGGGGTGTAGTCAGAGCTATTTCCCTGCTCATAATGACCTGGTTTGGGAATATGTTTCTTTTTACCTTACAGTTCTTTCAACATTGAATTTCTCTTGACATTTTAATGACTGGTGAAGTTGTGAAAGGTATTTCCTGAAATCCTTGCAGTTGGCTTTCAGTGTTATCCTGAATAAATAAGAGTAATTTCTTTACATTTCTTTTTAATTTTCCCAATAGTATCAGTTATGCCTAAATGCACAAAGCTTGGACTCCAGCCCTGTGGGATTCCCATGGTTGACTGGGAAGACCCAATCAAATGGAGACACGGATTTTTTTGTGCCATATTTTTTTTGTTTACCAATCAGTTATTTAATTGGGGTTTTTAGGTTGTTGTTTCTGGGGGAAGGAGGGGACATGGTGGGTTTTATTTTTGTTGTTTTGTTTTTGATTTGTTTTGTTTGTTTTGTTGTTTTTTTTACTCTCAGGGGCTACTTTAAGCTTTTTAGTGACAGACCATGTCAAATTGTGAAGAAATTCAAGTTGAGCATGTTGCCTTCCTGGATGCTTATTAAGAGCCTCCCAGACCTCTTAGCAACAACACATCAGTATTAAAACTTTATTCCACGATCTCTTTCTGCTCAATTTACTGTTCTTTACTTTATTATACTGTCAGTTTACCCAATAGAGTTCTAAAAATCTCTGCTTCCTGACTTTTTCCCTCTCCCCTCAATAAAATGGTATCGCGTTTGGCATCTTTCATTCTCTAGCAAGAAACCCTTCCTTGCAAAGTCCTGTACTCCTGCAGGAGAGGTCTGATGATGCTCACCATACACACAAATTTAAAAAAAAAAACCAGAATTTAACTTAGAATTGAAGGGCTACATATGGGAATCCACCTACAAGAATAAACTGCAATGGAGTTGAATGTTGGTAGAGAGCCCTGTACTTAAGTGCCGTTGTGAGGGGACTGATGGCTCACAACACACACAAATTTAAAAAAAAGAAACTTAGAAAACCAAAAAAGTTTAATTTATAATTAAAGGACTGTATGTGACCACCTGTGAGAATGAACTGCAATGGAGTTAAGTTGGGTGTTGGTAGTACATCTCATAGTGAATGCCTCTGAGACACAACTGGGTAGACTAAATAGTAAATGCAGCTTATATAAAAAAATTAAAATGCACTTTAAGGGTCTTTTAGGCCTAATTTTTCTTATTTTTAAATATATAATTCTAATAATACTACTATGTATTTTAGAGTACAACCATTTGAAATATTTGTTTTTACATATTTAGCCTGTACGTACCTTTTTCATGGCCACTCTTTCTCTAAAGAAATCCTAATATTCTTTGCTTTTGAGGAGGATGGCTTTTTAATTGCATAAAAGGCAGTCAAGTGTCATAGGTCTTGATTAAGCAGAAAAAAACCTGCATCTACTTGAGACACACTCCTCATTAGTTAATCCACCATGACCTATTTTACAGATGATCACCACCTTTTTTCTCCTTCCATCAAGGAAACTGGGAGTACAGAAAGGAAGGCAATTAGGCTTCTTTATTATGCTGCTTCCCTGAGTTTGTTTTTTTCTACTTAAATATGACATTTGGGAATAATTTTCGGTGTAATGAGAAAGAGAGTTAAAGCCAGGCAAAGCAACGAGGAGTAATTATGGTGGATCACTTATCAATCCAACCTGTCAGTCATCTCTAAGGAACTGCTATATTCCTCCTTAAGTAGCCTGGTAATTCTCACAGCTTCATCTTGATCCGCTTTAATTTCTGCAGTAATTTTTAATGTTTTACTTTATTTATTAACGGGGTTGATGTCTAAGCAAACTGCTGGAGTAACACTTGGCAACTGGAAACTTCTGCAGTGAGTGTAAAATCATCACAAAGTTAAATGGAGACAGAACTGATAATAATTTCTTTAAAAATCACTAATTGCAACCAGTCCATTTTACAATGGAAGATAATACTGGGCTGAGGATGAGGGTGATGATGATTGTGGGTGTCTCGCTAAGGTGTCACTTACTTATTTCATTGATAAATGCCACGAAACAAGAAAAAAACTTACTTTTTTTGACAGGTAACTTTATTAATCATGGTCTTGTTTGTGTCGCACCCACCAGGTGCCAGTCTGTTCTCCCACTCTGCAAGACTTTCTGAAGAATAAACTAGAAAGGCATAAAGTTAGTCAAAGCTACTAAGACACACATTTGAAGCCGGGTCTCTTTTGGTCTTTTTTTTGTTTGTTTTTAACAAAAGTTTGCACAAATGTGTGTCAAAAAACTTAAATACACTGAGAAATACAGTAGAAAGACTCTATTTACAGTAAATTATAATGGGCACTGCCAACATATCCAATAACAAAAATAAAACAAAACCTTTTTTTCCCATGTTTCTTTCATGATTTTTTTTTGGTGTTTTTTTTTTTTTTTTCCACTGAGATTTTTAAATATGATTTTGTTTTTTAAAAAATACAATAAGGAAATAATTACATTCTTAATATGATAAACATTATTTTACAACATACAGCCTGGGCCAATTAATTTGAAAGTGTCTTTAACAAAAATTGATACTAAAGTAAGTGATCTCCATTTCAAAAAACCAAATTGCCACAATCATTTAATAAAAAAAAAAAACAAACCAACACCTTTTATCCCCCAGAGTTATGATATTTTCTTCTTAAAAAAAGCATCATTTAAAAAAACAATTTAAAAAAGCACCTGTTACAGTAAGAGGAGTTTGCTGAGGAAGCACAAGTGTAACATTTTCTAAAAAGACATAGAAATGGTTTAAAATGCAAGAGTTTTCCTTTAAAACAAAAGTCATGCTGCTCTATTGCTAACTTTGCCTGATGATCCCAAAATCTAAACATGGTGAAAAATACAAGCTTTTTTTATAAAAAATTGTACAGCAACAGTATTTATTCAAGGAACCAGAGTATATTTCACAGCACCGGATGTGGTCAATTGAGAGGTTAGTTATTTCCCACATTTTGGTTTTTTTTTTTCTTTCAAAACCTTGGCCATTACATTAGGAAGATGGACTTTGACGGTCCCTTCCAACCTTATTTTATGCTAAGAGGAAACATGCCACTAATGGGAACTGTGATGTTGTTGAAAGCCCCAGGAGCTAGAGGTGCCAAGGATGCAAAAGGTGCTGAGGGCAACCAGCATCTTATGGCAGAGCAAAAGGAAGCAGCACCAGCCCTGGAGTTGTGTCCATGGTCACATCATGTAATTCTTGTTTCTTACCATGGATTAAACTTGCCAAGGATCTACTTGGGTTTGTTTAGGATACAGAGGGGGTTGAAAAATCAAATAGATAAAATATTGGGTAAAGAAGATAAATGATTCAGTTTTTGATGACCCTTTGTCACCTGACACAGGACCACTGCTTAAATGGCAACTGTTACATCATAGTGAACGTTGACTAGAAGCCTAATTTGCATCATAAATATGTACAGATATAAATTAAATATTTATTGAAATATACAAATAAATAACTTAATTTGAAATAAAAAGCCTAAATGAACTTACTTTTGCTTCAAATTTGCTTCTGCTAGTAATTACGGGAACTCGATACTGTTTAGTCCATAGTCATACAGCATAGAATGTGCCCTCCACTTATAAAGTTAGTAAGCAGATGACCTAAAAATATATATTAAAAGACTAGCCTATATCCATGAAAAAACCCCCCACACTGACACTTGCTTCCCTACTGTATCTGCATTTCTGTGGCACTTTGTATAAGGGATAATCCCAAAGAGCCTTTTCTCATGTTGGGTCCCCTCTCCCCCCACACACTTCTACTCTGCTGCCAGTGGCCTCCCGGGCACTAAGTGCATTTGGCAAAGGGACACAGTCTTGTGTCCTAGAAGCCACCAGGCCTTCCTGAGAGCTCTGTGCCTTCAAATCCCAACATCTCCTGCAGGATCTCTGGCATCCAGCTCAGCTGGGTATCCCAGTGTATCCTTCAGAAATTACACATACCTATTCCTAAAGGTAAGAAACAAGGTCTAAGCTGGGCCATAAAGGGATGATCCTTGATAACTGCCATCTTGCCAGCATCTGTGGTTTTAATTGCAAGTCTTAACTAATCATGAGGACTCCAGCCCTACTATCTGTTATTATCTCAAAGTATGAGAAGTATTTTAATTTTTTTAATTAATTTTCTATTTCTCACCATTGATGAGAGAAAAAAAATCTCCAAAGGTTTAAAAAAAAGCACAAAGAATTAAAACATTCCAACAAATTACAGGTTGGGGTTTTTTTCTTGCTCTCCTGATTTTTTTAAAGCAAATATTGTGGGTGTTTTTTTTTTTATTTTAAGAAATTAAGTTGACAATTTACTGCATGGAAGATTCCAGGAGTGACATGGATGGAGACAAAGAAGCAAATATTTCTGTTATTTTTACAGATTAAAATGCAAGATGCTGTTTGCTAGTAAACAGAAGTGGACTCTTTATGAAAAAAAATCCCCTATTCTATTTAAAATTATTTATGAAATAGCTGCAAACTATCATCTTTTCAAGCTATCTTCCTCAAAAATAATAGCTGAGGTCTGAAAAGATGAAGGAAACTAAGTACAGCAGTGTTCTATAACTCAAGTTTTAACAATACTGTATGTATTATAAAGACCAAAACAAGACTGAATGCAGAAGGTGTTCTGAGTAGCTGAGATATGTTGAGGATTAACTTGAATTACATATTCTTTTTCAAGAAGCATAGCAAAGCAGCAGTATCTATAAATAACCTGTTTGCCTTTAAAAAAATCAGGAACAAATCATAGATTGACCACATGAACTTTGAAAAACGGCTGGTGCTTTGGGAGAGCAATAAACTGAAATGCACTGAAACGTCTGCTTTTTTGGAAATATGTCAGCTTTTTACCTCTCAGTGACAAAATAATGTCCAAATAGTATCCAAAAAATGCTTCACGCCTAAGTCTTGTCATGCCATGGTCTCTCAGCAGCGCAGAGGACAGCAGCACTGAAGAGTTTCTGCCTTCCCAGCCAAGGGAGCCCTGTCATTGCTTTGAATGTTCTTCAGTTTATTTTGCCATGTGAGAAGCAAACAGCAAAGCGCTGCTGTTGAGCAGGACTTCGTTCAGCCACTTCCATGACAGACATTGCAAAGCCAATTTAAGCCTTTAAGAGACCTTCTTACCAGTGATGGCTTCACCTCAGTCTCAAAACACCAGTCTTCAATGTTCAGGCCATCTGAATGAACTGCTGGCCCACGCTGTTCAGCAAAGAGAGCTCTCCACTGCTACTTTATGCTCCTTTTTAATTCCTCTCCTTGGTTTGGGTTTGGTTTTCATTTTCTCTCCCATTGGAGTTGGGAATAAAGAGTTAGAGCTAATGAAAAGGGGCACATGTAGTTACACAGCAATACAGTAGAGGGAATACAGGCAAATCAGAGCCAAGCTACCATCAACTTAACAGAATTATAAGACCTTGTGTGTTGTATCGCTTGATACCACCTCTCAGATGAGTCTCTTGCAGCCTACATCTTGGTCCATAAGGTAAGGCCTTTATGGAAAATGAGTGGTTTTTGCAGTATTTTATTTATGTTCCGTTTTTCATCTCCCATTCCTGGAAAGGGGAGGGAAGAAGGAAAGATAAGGAATATGTTAAGAGAAATCAGGATATTTCACTGATGTAATCACATCTGCTACGGAAAAGCCAGCTGAGGTCAGTAATTTCACCAAATCCAGGCTTCTTCTACCCACAAATCAGTTAGGGAATGCTAACAAGTATATCTTGATAGTGTCTGTGTGCAGCTTCTGCCCCTTCAAAGCTCTACAGGCAACTTTTGCTCTAGCCCAGTGCAAAGAAGCCACATTTGTCACCTGCAAAAAGTACCTGAGGAAAAACCAATTCACTGACCACAGCTGGAGAGGCGGATTTGGCACACGGGGCTTTTGAAGTTACTTGCAGGAAGCACTCAGTCTTTCTCATAGCTGACACCAAGTCATTCCTTTACTCTTCTGATTTTTTTATGACAAAACTCATGACAGACACACATTTCTATGGCTGAAAGGGGCAACTTACCAAGGCAGGGAGACTCATAGGCAGGGAAAAGAAAAGCAGGACTGTCCTGGCTTCCTGCCTGTGCCACTCAAGCCCAGCCATTGCTTGGCAAGTTAAAGAAATCACTTTGCCTTTCTGTGCCTCGGTTGCCTACCTGTCAGCTAAGAACACCCACATGTACCACCCACAGCAAAGCACAGAATCTATGATGTTTTCCTCCATAAAGCTCAGAGCACAGTATTGTTATTTCTTCTGCCACACAAGTCAAAAGCATGGGATTCTTGTAGCCAAACACACATTAATCAAACTTGTGGCTCTCAACTTACATAGAAAAGCAGAAGAGAGATGGGCCCATATTGTAATCACTCTCTGAATGACACCTGGACAGTGACTGGGGAATAGTGAAGACAAGAGGAATTTGCCACTTGCTGGAGAACAGCGGCCTCCCAGTGCCTGAAGGGGCCGTAGGAAAGCTGGGGGGGGGGCTGTTTGCCAGGGCTCGGAGCAGTAAGATGAGAGGCAGGGGTTTTAAACTAGAGCAGGGCACGTTTAGACTAGACAACAGGAAGAAGTTCTTAACCATGAGAGTGGTGAGACACTGGATCAGAGTGCCCAGAGTTGTGATGGAGGCTTTGAGACATTCAAGGCTAGGCCAGATGAGGCTCTGAGCATCCTCTAGTGCAGCATGTCCCTGCTCACTACAGGGAGGTAAACTAGAAGACCTCTGAAGGCCCCTTCCAACAACACATTCTATGAGTCTGTCCCCATGGAGCAGCCACCCAGCTGTTCCCAGTCAGGCACTGGGGGCTACAGATTCCTCTCCCACCCATCTCCTCTGCAGAGACAGTCTGCAGGCAGGCTGCTGACTTGGCTCCCAACTCAAATTCCTGAATTTAACACTCATTCCACAACATTTAAGAACTCTGACTGAATGCAGTTGCTTATGTAAATAATCTGTTTCTGCTGCTGAAAGCAGTAATAGAATTAGTTTGGCTAAACAGTTACACCATCACACCTCTTCAACCACTGTAGAGGTCACAGTTGGTGGCTTTTTTAGCAATATAAGAAAAAAAAACCTTCTGTATTTAAAGAAGGTAGCTAATAATTTGTTATTTTAATTCCGTGTTTTTCTCCATGAAGACCTGCTTAGATGAAATGGAATTTATTTTAAATATTCAGTTTTACACTCCAAATTACGGCAAACCTAAACTTAGAACTGGCAAAACCTATATTATTTTCTCTTAAGTCTATGCTGCCAAAGCTCTAAAGGAAGTCACTGGTTAAGTAAACAGGAGGAAAATTTTTCTAAGTGTTAAGTTTTGAAAGCAGCAGCTTCTTTTTGCAGGTGCAGAAGGAACTTTTTCTTTGTTTCCATTTCCCAGGCAGGTTCACACGAGTGAAAGAACGTTTAAGTCACCTCTGGCAGCCTGACTGGGAGGTGGGACGCAAGGGAGAGCTCTTTTTCTTCTCCAGGCCCTGGACATGAGCAAAATGCAAGTGGCTGACATTCACCAGCCCACTAATTTTAAAAACAGATCCAGAATAATCACTGCAGTTTCCTTGCTGCACAAAACAAGTTGGTTTTAGAAATTAATTTGAAATTTGGAGAATTTTTTCTTGTGCAGCAAGGATACCTGTCATGCTTAGCTTCCCTGGGATTGCTAATGCAGAACATTGTTTTCCACATTTTAATACAGTCCCCATTTCCAGATAAATAGAGAACAACAAAATTATAATTAGTGTACCTTTGGCTTCTTGAAAATATTATTACATTACTACTTTATGAAAATATTGAAAAGCATTGTTCAACCAGAAAAGTTAAACCATCTTAATATATATACACATACAGTATACATCCCAACTGAATCCCCAAATTGCTGCTAGTCCTCACATTTAATGTTAGATCTGTCAGCCTGCTCCTTTCTGTATTTCCCTCTTGTGATGTGCAGTGGAGAGAGATTTTGGTGGAGCAGCTTCCAAACCTCCTCCCCACCCTGCCCCAAGGCATTGCTGCACCTCACAGCTCTGCCCAAGCCTTGAACAGCAGCAGGAGCTTCTCTAGCAGAGAGAGCTGTGGTGTTGAGGGCTCACAGCAGTGACAAGAAGGTGGCTGCAAGCACAAAGCTGCCTAGTGACACACTTGGCATCCTTTGTGCAAGGGAAAAGCAAGAAGAGTGGAATTCTGTGCACTCAAACACATACTAGGAAGGAAACAAAGACAGATGTGATGGTTTAAACTCTTACACAGCTCCCTCATAACAGTGGGAGACATGCCAGGGGCTGAAGGTGCGTGTGCCAGCACGGACGTGAAAGCCATTGGAAGCCCACAAGAGTGCACTGACATCCACTGGTGGAGTCTGCTGTGAAATACTCACGTGTGCTGCCCTTGCTTTAGCCACATCTATGAGGCCCCGGGGCTCACGTATCACTGCAAAAGGCCAAAAGAGCTGAGAGCCAGATTCCACCCACTCCCTTGTCCTCCCTTCCTCCTGGCAGGCGAGTGTTGCTGCAGACACACACCTGATGGCAGGCTCTGGTTGCAGCTCCTGGCCAACAAGCTGAGCTTGGGTTGCACTATCTCATTCAGCAAAATTTCACTCTTAATCTTCAGTGCGTGAGATTTTAAGGAAAAAACTGGGAACGCTGAATTGGATACTTTATAGAGTTTTTTGTTGGTTTTTTTTTTCCTGGGAAGGGAAATGTGCTTAGTAGCTCCATATCCTTTCTGATTAGCCTAATCCTATATCCAAGATTCCTCTGCAGAGGAGCCTGACCAGCCAGTCATGCCACCAAAAGAATAGCAGAGGCAACACAGCAGGGATTTTTTTTATTATATGGTACAGGCTGAGCATAAAAAATGTACTACAGCTGGAAGTTATTCTTTACACTAAAATTGTTTAGGTTTTTATAGTGCCCTCCATTCTCCAGCTGTAGCAAATAAATGCTGGCTTTAATGTGCCTATCATCCAGCACGTAGCACAAATCCACGCTCCCTTGTGCAAGGACTGTGCTCTGCCACAGCTCTGCTTTCCCTGAAGAATGCAGAATCACAGGGATTGGAAGGGACCTGGAGAGAGCGTCTAGTCCAATCCCCCTGCTGGAGCAGGAACAGCCACATCAGGTCACACAGGGAGGTGTCCAGGTGGGTTTTGAATGTCTCCAGAGAAGGAGACCCCTCTCTGGGCAGCCTGTACCACTGTTCTCTCTCCTTCACCCTAAGTTTTTTCTCATATTTTTGTGGAACCTCCTGTGTTCCAGATTGCACCTGTTGTCCCTTGTACTGTCATTGGAGGTCACTGAGAAGAGCCTGGCTCCATCCTCCTGACACTCACCCTTTGCATATTTATAAACATGAATGAGGTCACCCCTCAGTCTCCTTTTCTCAAGCTCCCTCAGCCTTTCCTCAGAAGGGAGATGCTCCAATCCCTTCATCATCTCTGTGGCTCTGCACTGGACTCTCTCAAGCAGTTCCCTGTCCTTCTTCAACTGAGGGCCCCACAACTGGACACAATATTCCAGATGTGGTCTCACCAGGGCAGAGTAGAGGTGCTAACATCTGAGACCAAGCATGCCATTAGCAATGATATCTTCATGAGACAAATAATGGTATAATTGGAATACATAGATACATTTTAAAGCACACAAATCCTTCTTTGGGTTTGAATCAAAAGCAGCAAACTTGAAACGACTGCAACCTATTATGCTGAGTGTAATTATTCTGAGTTGAATTGAAATTAAGCAGGCTAACTGGCAAAAAAAGGAGCTTTTCATGGAAAAAATGAAGAAAATGGTAAAAGAAGGGTGAGAAAGCTCTTACATAGGTACAATGAGAGAAGTAATTAATATCCTGACCAATATAGAGATGTCTAAAGGGCTGGGGATGGGAAACAGAGATGTGCCAGAAAACAAAATAATTTCTTGAGATGGTGATTTTTTTCAGTATCTGCTACACTTAGATGCCAGGCTCATGCTCAGTCACTGTAATACTGTATAATTAATTAAGGCATGTAATGTAGTTATTTAAAAAAAATCCTTATATATAATACTTCATTATTTTGAAAAAAAAAAAAAGGACTTAATGAAAGACAAATATCTATGACTATTACTGTTTATAATTGCAATTAACAGTTAAATACTGAATAAATACAAGCTCAGGACAATGCTATTGCTGTCACCCTTGGTTATGTGCTGCCCACATGCTTATGTTGCTAGCAAGTTTAGCCCCAAAGTCATAAATGTCTCATTTGAAATCAAGCATAAAAATTTGAAAAGTCAAACAATACAAGATGACCACAAGACTGCAGCCTGGTACTTGTGAGATTAAATCAAATTAATTCAATTTCTACTTTATATGTACATTATGAGTAGACAATTGCACAACACATTATTGATCACTATAAGCATAGAATTATAGAATAGTTCGGGTTGGAAGGGACCTTAAAGATCGAGTTCCAACCCCCTGCCATAGGCAGGGACACCACCCACTAGTTCAGGCTGCTCAGTGCCTTGTCCAGCCTTGCCTTAAGTAATGTAGAATTACTCTCTTCTTCCAGCTGACAAAGACCAGACATGACCTTGTGTTGTTTCAGAACACTTAATGTAACAGTGATCCTCTAACTATTTCTCTGCTAAACATGTTAGTGTAACTTTATATGAGTTTTAGAAGGACTGTCTGCACCACAGAGCCTGAGAATTAAATCCATTAAGGAAAAACAGGGAATAAGAGAGTTAAATCTATCTCCCAAACCACTCATCAATCCTTCTACAGAAGGTTCCCCAAAATCAGCAGTATTTCTGTAGTTGTACAAATTATTGTACTATTATACATTCTCTTCTTTAACTTTCACCCATAGAAGCAGCAGCAATCTTTCCCTCTCCTCTTCTCTGTCTCGGTCTTTCCACAAGGATTTTTTTAAGGAAAAGGGACAGAAAAAGGAAATTAAACCTAAGTTCTTACCTTTGCTTTTCGAAGGACGTGGCCTCGACAGGGAGAATTATTTGAAGAGGGAGGTCGTTTCAGAGCTGCCGCGCTGTTGACGGGTATGGAGCATTCTGTGTCACTGGTATCACAGCTGGAGATGGGCGAATTCTCCAAAGTGCGGTGCTTGAAAATCGGAGACTAATTAATGAAGAGGGAAAAACCTGCATTGAGTTTCCTCCATGTAGTCACTTGGATGATACTTTCTATCCAAAATTAGAACTGCAGATATTTTTTTTTTTAACAAACCGTATCCAGAATTACAATGGAAAAATGAAAAAGAGGTTAGAACAAAATAAAACATTGTGTTTTATGATAAAAATTAAAGTTTATGTGATCAAACAACACCAGAGGAATGGACACATCACTCTGGTCTGATGGCTGCTTCTGACCCAGAGCTATAGCATAAGCCAGGACTCCACCATGGTTCTAAGAGAGGCAGACTTTGAAAAGTATGTTGGGGATTGATGTGGTCATTATGTGGTCATAATTAACTAAGGCATGTAATGTAGTTATTTAAAAAAAATCCTTAGATATAATACTTCATTATTTTGAAAAAAAAAAAAGGACTGCATGAAAGACAAATGTCTATGATTACTATTGTAATCATTACAAGTGGGTCTCCATCCCTGCACTCTCTAAGATGGAGAAGTATCTCAGTTGATGCACTTTTATAGTCAATGAGGACAAAAAAGTGTCAGCTTTTGCACTTCGTAACAAACAAGGCCTTTGATAACCACATCTACCTGCTCCCAACTGCTGTAGAAAGCACACCAGAGAGAGTGAAGAATGCAAATATCACAGAAAGGAATTTAGTTCTTCTCGTGTTTCCCAAGCTTAATAAATCTTTCTAATCTCAGTTCCCACTCAGTTTACCAGAGCTGAGAAGGCAGAGAGATAAGTACCCCCAGTCTATGGTACTGGGATTTGTGTGTTCAATGGCTTTGCTTACCTGTGGGCTTGATGTTCCTGACTTGGGCTCAATAGCCAAGCCCAGTGTGATGCCACCAGCCAAGGCTTTCTTAAGGCTTTCCTTCACCTCGGTTAGTTCAAGCTCCAGGTTTACACGCTCAGCCTCCTTCTGCTTACACTCCTCTTCCAACTTCTTTAACTTGTCTTCAAGAACCACTTGGGTTTTCCTGCCTGCCACCCAGAGCAATGTTGGTATGTTTAAATTGACACTTACAAAATAAGTTCCTTTTAAAAAAAAGGTAAAGAACAGTTTCTAAAATTCAGTGACACCACAAAAGAAGTTATGTCCTTCGCAAAAAGCACATTTCCACATGAAAAGTTCTCCCTTGCAATAGAAATCAGATGCCTTCCCTAGCTTTCTAATGTAGTTTCAAATCAGTACTTGCTTTGTTCTTTTTCATTGTCATGAAAATATAGTTATCGAGGCACAATGAAATTGTTCACATATTCTGCTTGTCTCAAGTCCCCTATAAGTGTAATTTCATAGAAGTGTCTGTATATATATATATACACACACCCCACATATAAAATATGTATATAAAACAAGAATATATAACCATACAACTATATAATATACATATTAATTCAATAGAGAGACGTTACAATCTCATTAAGTGATGTGCCTCCAGCATAGAATACAAAGGATTTTGGGTAATTAAGCCTACTCAGAGGAGAATTCAGCACAGAAAGGAAGCACCTCATACCAGCATTGACTTCAATGGCAGCACGTAGATCTTTTCTTTCTTTTCTGAGTTGGGCCAGCCTGTTGCGGAGTGCTTCCTTCTTCTTCAGCAGCTCCTCCTCTTTGCTTTGTAACTTCTTTGCATCTGCCTCCACACGGTTCTTGCCATACTTGTACTGCTCTGCATCTGGGTGTATCAGATTGGAATTGTTCATAGTTAAAACCAATAGTAAAATTCAAAACTATTCTGAGACTCAACATCATAAGAAGCACACCAGGCTTTGAGAAACTGGTTTGCCATCTCTCTTCCACTGAGGTTTTCTCAAGGTCCATGATTCCTGCTGAGTTTTGCAGCACAGCTACAGAGAATACATGGATTAGTTTGTTTTCTACAAGTATATGGGGGAGACAGATGTGCCAGTTACCTTAGAGTATCTTGGTTCTGAAAATGAATTTGCCTTTCTATGTATTTCAAAGGATGCCCCCCTTCTGCTCTGAACCCTTGATTTTTAATTGGAATGGGTCAGAGGAAGAAGTACCTGTCTGCCCTTTGTCCTGGTTTCCATTTGTACTTGAGGTGCTTAGAGCACACGTTTCTTTTCTCACATGACATAAGAGAATAGAAAAATGCTCTCTAGGTTTTTTTATACCTTAAAGCTGTCTTTTTATTATGCTTTATTTTTCATACAAATGCTTTCATTTCATAGCTCACATCAATCTGTGGTCTAGTTTCTATTAAAGCCCCTTCCATACCTCTACTCCAGCTGCATCCTCAAAGAAAGTGGGTCAGGTAAAGGACAACTTTGGCTGTCTGCACATCTGAAGGCAAAGTCAGATAAATCACTCCTAACAAACAGCTGTGAAACTAGTTTTAGTCAGACTTTTGTAACTGAGAATCCTTTACTCCTTAAACTATCTTTTCCAGTTCCAACTGACCTGCATGGTTCCAGAGATACTCACTTTTTTCTCCTTAAATCTAACCCAAATTAAACACATGAATTCTTAAAAAATTATCAAGGGATTAAATTCACATTCTTTCCTTTTCTGGAAGAAGTTGTATTTTAGAATCTATATTTTAAATATAATTAAAAATTAAATTTTTTGTTTTTAATCAAAGCAATCCGTGTCCCTAGAGGCAAGTCACCTGCCCAGAACACCTCTTTCTGAACACGTCACTCACCAAGCTCCTCTCTCAGGAGGAGCCTCATCAAGCCTGGCCTTGAGTATCTCCAACGATGGGGCCTCCTGGCCAACCTGTTCCAAGTCTCACCACCCTCTTGGGGAAGAACTTAGAACTTCTTCCTAATGTCTCATCTAAACCTGCCCTGCTCTAGTCATTTTGTTAGACCTGTTCTTTTCTATCAGTGCTAAGAGTGCTTCCACTTTTGACCAATATATTGTGTTCTCATGCCTTGCTCAGCTTCTCGTGTGTCTTCCATCAAGAACACATATTCACTCTCTGCCTCAAAAGTCTAGTCATTACTTCTTTTTTTTTTTTTTTCATGCTGCTCTCATGACTTTGCAGCCCACTTCTCATCATTCTCCATGTGACAACATCTCGTGGCATGGCTGGAGTACTACTGAGTCACCAGTCACACAATATCTGCTATTTAAAGTTTTGGTGGGCTCAGCCTCTATGCCACAAAAGGACCACAGTGGCTCTTTATCTTGTGTGCTAAGGAGACAGCTATTTTAGGTATCCTCATGACTTCAAGTGAGGCAGCAGTGAAGAGCCATACTTACTGGATGCTGTGCGCTTCACACATGACACCGATTCCGTTTTCTTCGGCTGATTATTTAAAGTTCTCCCTTTTCCGGTGATCCCATTAGTGGTCACAGGAGGCTTCTTGCCTTTGAACTGTTTGAAAACAGAAGTACAAATGGGGTCCAGCTATGTCTGTGCCCCTGACATTACAGTCACCCTTTCGTCAAGGGCAAAGCTCAACAACAAGCTGCCTGCTGGGAAAGCCTTTACAGACTGCATTGATTGAGATGGAGACGGTGCTTCCTCCAGAGATGTCGCTTCTGAGAGCTGCCGGCTCAGCAGGAGCCACTTCAGCAATCACAGGAGAACAAGGAGATGAACTCCCCACCTCTGGTGGTATTATGATCTCCAAGCTATTTGAAACTCTGGCAATTACTGTATTAAGAAAGAAACTGCATGGCAGAAAAATTATACCCTTGAATAATTTTATACAGTAAATATTCTCAGTGTTAATTTTCATAAAGAAAAAAACCATCAGGGTTTGTCACAATGAAAAGTTCAGTTTCTTATTTCTTATATGACTTTTTTTTAAGTCCTAGTAGGATTTAACATTGATTTTTCTCTTACACAACTTCTAGCTACTCATGACAAGCTTGTCTTAATTATAAAAATCTGTTACAATGACGAGACAATCTTTCAAAGTTACCAGAAGCAGCACATTTCACATTCAAGGGCCAAAACCCTGGGGAGACCAATGCTGCCCTTGTTTCAAGGGAGGGATGCCTCAGCCCAGTAGAGGGCATATGGGTTTCCTGATTCCAAAAGCTTTTGAGGGCTGAAGTGGACATTCAATAATTAGTTTGCTGGTACAACCTAGGATATAGGCAATTTATTGCTCATGTCCACCTCCAGTTGTGCAACTTCACTAAATTCTAATATTCTTTATAGGTTTAAAGTGAATTAAAATAAAGTATGACCAGTATTATACAATGGAACCGCTTAGACTGCTCCATTTAAGATTAGATGAAAACCCATCTATTTTTGTGGTAAATTCACAGCCTTAAACCAATGATCAGCTTTTGGAGACTAGTTGTGGGCATCAGGGAAGGTCCCTTATCCTTCTGTGAGCCGAGTTTGCTCTGCTCCCCAGCTGGGTTCTGTCTGTCCACTAGTGAGACTGAGAACACAGTATTTCATTTCTGTTTAGCTTCACTTTCATTTCATCTGAGGTCCAGACACCTGAGGACATCCTCAGAATGGATGTAGGATAGACACAGGCTTAGGTGGTAGGGTTTTTCTTTTTAAGAGGAAGAGAATATTAGGCTTTAGGTTTGTTTCTTGAAGGGGAAGAAAATAACAATCAGTAATTTAACCATAATTTATAATCTCACAATACAATTTGTAATAGATAGAATAAAAGATATACGATGATATAAATATTTTCATTTTATATGTAACCATGGCAATACCACATATGAATTAGTAACATTCTAGAGAGGCAAATTTTCTGTCACAGCCATTTTGGTTTTTTTATTTACTTGTTTTGGAGCCACAAGTGCCCAAGGAGAAAGCAGGTGGCTGGACATGCATTCAGGTCAAGTTTTGAAGGTCACATCTGTTATTTTTTGTTGCCATCCACAATCTGTAAATCATCCAGAACTTGTAGGGAAAACCCTTTCCTGATGCCCACATTTCCACACCACATTTTACAACTTGGTAAATCTATTTAATTTGCTGTAGACTCATGACCCCAAGCAGTTCAGCCCTAAGGGACAAAAGCAGCTAAAGCAGCTCAAGACCGTTCAGGTAACAACCAGATAAGCAGAACAGGACAAAAAAAAAAAAAAAAAAAA
>VZTY01004218.1:593018-626070 GCA_013400935.1 Turnix velox
GAAAGTCCTATTCTAATTTACTTTATGGGTGATCCTAGAAGTAATAGATAGGGTTTAGCAACCACCACACCTCGAGCACAGCGACCTCCTGCCCATTTCGGAGCAGGCGGAAAGTCAAGGGATGCTTGGAATCCAGTCCTGGGATGACTTCACAACCACGGAGAGGGATAGAAACAATGTGGGTCTTCAAATCAGTCCTGTCCTTGTGGAAAATGAGTTTATTATCTTTCACTCTGCACCAGCGCTCACGCCAACGGTTATTTGAGAGCACATTGAGATATCCTGCAATGAGAAGAGAGAAAAGAAGAGAAAGTTTAAAAAAAAAAAAAAAAGAAGAAAAAAGGAGAAAAAAGGAGAAAAAAGGAGAAAAAAGGAGAAAAAAGGAGAAAAAAGGAGAAAAAAGGAGAAAAAAAAGGAGAAAAAAAGGAGAAAAAAGGAGAAAAAAAAGGAGAAAAAAAAGGAGAAAAAAGGAGAAAAAAGGAGAAAAAAGAAAAAAGTCAATTTTCAATGTAATGCTAGCACAAGTTACTCCTCTTCTAATAAAAGTCCAGATGGATTTCAGGAAGAGAAGTAAAATGACCCTGTCTCCTCTTGTTTTAATGAAAAATTTCAGCATACCATTAACCTAGGAAAAGAAAAAAGCATACAAAGATGTGATCCTGCTCACATGCAAACTGCTCTTCTGTTACATGCTGGTTAAGAAGGAGCACACCAGGCCCTGAGGCTTTAGTAAGAATGGGAGAGAGACAGTAATATAAAGGAATTCTCTAGGAGAAGCACAACTCACGATTTGGTGGTGAGCTGGGTTCTGTAACATTCAAAATCAGTTTTCTAAAGATATACTAAGCATTAATTTTGCATGTTCCAAATTAATTTAGAAAGAAGAATGCCCATCTGGTTTGCAAGATTTTAAAAGCAGAAAGCTAACTATGACAACAAATTTCAAATGGAAGAAATAAATACACGTGAAATTCAATTCATTCAACTTTGAGACAAAAGTTGAAACAATATTTCATTTTTTTCTATGGATAATATCCTTACAATAACTCAAAAATTCACTAACAAATTGTTTTTCAAAAACTTCACCTCTTTTATCATGCTCTACATCAGATACAGTGTCTAGGCATGTATAATATCGATAAATGTAAAGTGTTTTTTCTTTCTCTGTACTGTAGCAACAATCATTTCAGATTCACACCTTAAAATCAAGACAATGCCTAGTCTTCCTGCCATAATCAGTTTGGGAATGGAAAAAAAAAACCTCCAGCTTTTCCTTCTGTATCATAAACAGTACACAGAATCATAGAATAGTTTAGGTTGGAAGGGACCTTAAAGATCATCTAGTTCCAACCCCCCTACCATGGGCAGGGATACCTCCCACTAGCCCAGGTTGCTCAGTGCCTTATCCAGCCTGGCCTTATATACCTCCAGAGAGGGGTTATCCACAACCCCTCTGCAGAACCTGTTCCAGTGTCTCACCACCCTCACAATAAAGAATTTATCTGTTATGTCAAGCTTGAATCTTCCCTCTTCTATTTACATCCATTACTCCTAGTCCTTCCATCACACATCCTATTAAAAGTCCTACCCCTGCCTTCTCTCAAGCCTGTCAAGGTCCCTCAGGATGGCATCCCTTCCTTGTGGCATGTCAGCTGCACCACATGTCTCCAACAACATGAATCCAGCATCTCAGTACTTCCAAATGGGCTATGAAGAGGGAAACAAGTTATATTTTGCATAGGCCAGAATTTACATAGAAAAATTTTTCTTATATCTCAGGTCTGATTTTCATTTAATCCTGTTGGATAGCTAGCATCTCTTTGGTTCTCATTAAAACTATGACTTATCATTACTTTTTCTGGGCTTCCCTTCCAGCATTATGGTTCCAATGTAAAAACTCAATCCAAGAGGATATAGCAAATCAGAATTGTTCATGTCTTGGAAGATGCCATAAAAAAAGGAGGATGTGAACAATCCTCCTCTGATTTTGGCTCCTTGTGATGATCACACTATCTGGCTCTTCTCCCTCATCCTGCAATAAAATCCTGTATAGCTGTGCATTCTGCTATTAGTCCCTAGAAATCTCTTCACATTTAAGCCAGCTGGCTTCTTTTCGAGCATGAATCTTTTTTTTTTTTTTTCAGATGGTACTTGTTTTTCCCCTCTGCTCCCAATGTAACTCTGGGGAAAGCTCTTCCAAACCCCCTGACTTCATTTGAACTAAATAGGATCCCATGCTTTTCCTCCCACCTACCCCTACTTTAAACTTCAACAGTGGACATGACCAAAATGCCTTAGCACTTGAGCCTAGCTCAGGCAATCAAAGTCCAATGATGCTATTGGGAAGAGCTAGTGATGACTCTCAGTGCAGGTGGGATTCATTTCCCACTCTAGCTGGGTGTCCCCTACAGCCCAAAGAGCTTTTCCCTTTGTTCATGGGAGGCAGAGCCTTTTAAAGTGTAAAAACCTTCAACTATGGAGCAACCTCCCAGAGATCATCACACTGAGCCAAATTTTTGGTGGTGAGAAACTCCAGCAAAGACTTCCTGCCACGACTCAGGCTTAGACACTTACACATTTCAGATGAAATTAGGAAGTAGCACAGAGTAGAGCAAAGTGTATGCACTAATAATGCCTGTATTTAGATCCGTATACAAAATAATGATAGAAATACTAGGAATTAGATAGGACAGCTGTGGTTAACATCTCACATAGAAAAGAATACTCAACAGATTATGAGACTCCAGAAGTTTGAGCTTTTGTGGAAACCAGATGCTTCGGACACTGCATCTGGCTAGACACAGCTTTTCCCAGCTGTTCTTTTGGTTGATAAATCACATCTGTACTAAGCTGATGTATAGACATATATACACAAACACTTATTTAATCAAAGATTGCTTATATGAATGATACCCAAGTGTGGCTTGAGTTTGATCTATTGGTCTGTGGATCTGCTTCTTTCACCTTGGGCCAGTATCTATCACACTTCATGCACCGCTGGGTTCTACCAGCTGCAGCCTTATCTTAGATTTCTGGGTTTCCCAGAGTTTTCTTAGTCAAAGGGGAAAAGGCAAATCCAAATTCAGAATCTGGTGAAATTGTTTTGCAGTTTATTTTCTATGGACATCTTTCTTGGAAAGGACTGGACGAAGGGCAAGTTCAACCTTAGTGCTGCTTAATCCAGGAGCACCAGAAAGCACACAGAGAATGCAAACACATTGCATTATTTTAAAATACCAGAGCTGTGAGGACACTAGCTAAGTGTGTTGCACAAGGTTCTAAATTGTGAGTAAACATTAAGAGCAAAGTTATAAAACATAAGCATAAGCATTTTCTGCATGCCTTTATACATATTCCTCAGTGCTGCCAAGAACTACAGCTGTCGTATGGGGTGACCAAAATTAGGAGTTACAATAGCTTACCAGAAATTTATAACTTCATTCAAATTTTGACAAATATGTCCCACTTTAGGAGCTCACAATTAAACTCAAATCACTTAGGCTGAGGCCAGCTGACAGCGGTCTTGTCCACCATGATCCAAGAAACTTCTCCCACTTCCTAGACTAAATTTGTGCTTTTTACCTCCATATGTTTGAAAACAGCTTTTACTTCCTTCTGGTTTTTGTCCCTCAACTTTGCAAAGACCAGTTTTTCCAGCCCTTGCCTTTGCAAAGGCTCCTTCTGGGCCTGTGCTACTACTTTATTCAAGAAGTTAAATTTGTCTCATATGTTTTCAAATGATAAGCTCTTGATTACCCTTTTTTCAGTCTGACTGCATCCTTCTGATGTTGAAGACAAAATTACAGCAGTAAAAGCAATTTGAGAGGAATTTCTAGGCTAGAATCTGATAAAAGTTTCAGTCATACTGCACATTAAAGACTAAAGGAGAAAAATCACTTACCACATGTTGGAACATCTTCTTCAGCTGATGAGGTCTGTTCGTCTGTTGATGGCTTTTTCTTCCCTAAACCAATGATCTTCGTTATTTTTTTCCCTGTCACTTTACCCACAGTGCCCTTGGCTTCCGATTTTGAACTTTTTTTCCTCTTCACTATTAAGAAAACAGAAGAATGTATTTTAGTGTGTTTACAGTAAATAATGAGTAGAGATAACTGGAATAAAAAAAATACTTCAGTAGACAATCTTGTGTAAGATGAGTTCAACTGAGACACACTGAACTGCTGAAAAGTGGCACACTGAGGACTACGGTTTTAATTTTTAAAAGTGCCTATCTGACTAAAATCCTAACAAACTTCTAGAAAAATTATTTTTAAAAAGGTGTATAAATGTAAAAACATTAGAAAAGACCCTTTATTTGCAAAACAGAGCAAAGAAAATTAAATGTCTTTTGAGAAACTGCATTCAGCCTAATTTGGATTCCATCAACTGTGCCAAAGTCTCCTTTCTAATTGATAGAGTAGCAAAATTATCCACCAGCTTGCCCTGATACATGATTTTGGTGATAAATACCTTTAGTAGAGTTACTGATTGAGCTGAAGTAACTCTATCCTTGACTTATCAACCCTCTTTGCAGGTATCATTTAGCATTTATGCACTTGTGTAAACTGAAAAGGGGAAAAAAAAGGGCCAAATGTTCACAGGAAAAATGATGATATGAATTGATGAGCTGGGAAGAAGAATGCACAGAAATAGAAAAACACCTTGGGACTCGCAATGGGATAATTTATCATATTTAGTTTAATTGCTAGCAATCATGGAACACTATTTAGAAACTGTATTTTTAGCCAAGACTGATCAAATCTGTCACCTGCTGCATGTGGTGCTGGGGGACAAAGGCAGCTTTTCAGGCCTGGATTTTGCTCTTTGCCAGAGAACTCCAAAACAGCAATGCACATGTGCAAGCAAAGGTCTGATTCTCTCTTCTTAAGGGAGGGGAGTTCATAGCTAACAGTTTGCTCTCTAAATATATAACAAGCTCCAAGTTTGGAGGAGAAAGGCCATTTGTCTGTGCCCTCATAGAGGATCATCATGCTTGTCCCTCTGCCCAAAGGCAGCACTTGCAGCAGAGAGGTTTCCATCCTAAGAAGAGGCAGCCAGTGCCTCTTGCTCTTGAATGGGCAGGACATGAAAAGCATTGAAAAAACTCAGAGACTGAGAAAAATTCATCTCCTGTAAGACAGGAGTCCAAAGGAAACATCCTTAGCAGCACAGACAGTGGAATAAGCCTAATTCAGTGCTTATTTTTTTTTTGTTTTCCTCCTTTGCCTTCCCTTCATGCTGCTGTTCAGATTCTGCAGAACTGAAAGGCAGCAGAAATAAGGCCTCCATGACTTCATCAACTTTTGAGTCTAAAGTATACACTGATTGCCTGACAGTCAGTGAACTTTTTGTCACAAAAGCCTTTTCTCCTCATTTCCTTCCCCACAGCCAAATGAGCAGCTGGCTATGAGCGGCGCAGAGGCTGGCCGATGGGTGACAGCAGGAGATGACATGTCTGCTCTTCAGAGTCTCCCTCCCCACATATTCCCTTAAGCATTTCCCATCCGTTGTTTAAAAAAAGAAAAACAAGTGTATAACTTCATCCAGATCCACTTCAAACAATGCCAGGGATATTTCAGCATCCCCGTGAAGCAACTGGTATTTTTAATCATCCCTCTTTGAGACATCTAAGCTGGACTTTTTTTCCCCAGCAGCACATGTTTTACCAGCATGTCTCCAATAGGGCACCTGAGCCACCAGACATTTTGGACATCATAGACAATACAGCTTTTGGATCAGAGATGTGTCTCAGCAGGTTTCAGAGGCTACAACAGTAGTGTGCTTTTTAGAAATAGAAGATTGTGTAGGGTGAAATCTAACCATGTTCAATAGCTTCTAGAAAACACAAATCCTGACATTGTTCCATACTGTTGGGTATGTCTATAGTCAGGAAATGATGGAAAATGACTCAGAGAGAGGATAAAGGAAAGGAGTCAAAAGGCGAGACAGCACTGGCACCAAGGGCAGTATTGACATTGTGCTCATTGCAGCTCATATTACCCTTCAGCTTGACAGCTGCAGGAAAATTTAATCTCTAAACGATACCACTGCTGTATGTCACGTTAACAAAGCAACATATTTTCCTCCGCTTTGGGGAGCAGAGGATGGGGCTGGGGAAGAGAGAAGGGGGGCTGAGATTTTTAGATATAATTCTGACAAAATTCCTTCTGGGTTTGGGTCGTGTCTCTTAGATTATAATGACTAGAAAACATGTATGGCTCCAAAGTAGCATTATGTAAGATTATATACACAAATCCACTGATATGACATGATTATAAACATTTTAGCATGTTAATAATCATATGTAATAGATTTTATGTATCTGTATAAACACTCATTATATAAACTATACAGATGCATATACATACAAAAATATATGTAAAAATATATATAATACATATGGTTCTTTCCTTCTGTTTATCACTACACATGATACTTCCCTTCTATTCAGTGCTAACTTTACTGATTAGAAGCTATAGACTCACAATTCCTGTTACCAACATAAAGCTGCAGTTAATAAAAGCAACTGTTAGTCACCTATAGTGGTTGCCCAAGCATTGAAAAACTGTCCTGTTGAAAACACAAAAGGTTACCTCAATATTTCCATGTTCTGTTTCCTTATCCTAATCATAATGAATTTTCCTGCACAATGACAACATCAAATTACTTCTGTTAGTGGAAATTTTAAGGATTTGCTTATAACAGAATTCAGCTTTCAAGATAAATTCAATCCTCATAGTAAAAGCTTTTTAATATTTTTATCTATTTCTAAAAGACAAAAGCCAGTTATTTCACTCCCTGGTGCTCTTTATATGCACATATTATTTACTGATCATCTCTGCATCTGGGACTTACCTTGTTCTTTTCCATTGCATACGGTAGTGATGCCATTTTCCACAGCACCCTCCCCATCTGAGCTTGGCCTCTCCGATGACAACTTCTGCAGGGACAAAGAGATGAGCTGACATACGATGTTGGCATCGTGGCCAGATTAAGTACTATGAGTCCATCTTAAAATATGCTTTCTGTGAAATATAATGTTTCAAGTACTCATCCACTCAGGAGATAGAGTGTTGTAAAAACTTAAGTTTTAGAGGTTGTTTCCATTGCCACATGGCCCTCAGAAAATCAAAGCAAGCACAACATAGGTCTGTATTTGAGAGTACAGACAAAACAGTGAAATAAACATAATTCAATCCCTGTTATTTCACAATGTATTCTAAATTAATTCCTTGACTCCAATTGTTGCTGTTCATTAATCTCAGAAGCGATGGATTAGATAAGAGTAACTTTAACTGCTTCACATACCTTTTTACAATTACAGCCTACGAAAACAGTTCATTCCTAAATGGTGCTTCTGAATTTTCAGTAGTGACAAAAGAGGAGCTTTTGAAATAAGCTTTTAGCAGTGATTATTCTGTAGTGGTTGCATGCAAGATATACATGGTAAAGAGCTTGTGCTGGCAGTTTTGGATGAGCAGTGAAGCCATAAAGAAATTGTGCTTTTATCCCCAAAAGAAACAAAAGAAAAGTTTTGCTCTTCTATTTTTTCATGCACTTTAGAAAACAACTATTTTTTAAGGACACTTTCAGTTATGTTCTTAATTCTCTGCAAGTGTGTGCGAGCATGCTTTTTTCTTGTGAAACCAGGTCTGAGCTGCTGTGGAACATGATTTCCCAGGTGTAAAGCAGCACATACTGACTGCAGCATCCATCCACCATGGGGTTAGAATTTGCCAACAGGAATTAAGTGATGAAATTTTTGTCAGTTGGGCTTTCAATCATGGTCTGCAGATGGGTCTGCTCATGTGGATGCCTTAAAAGAGAGCAGGGGTTTAAATCAGAGCTATTAATGTACTGATGGTTCACTGCAGGGCTGCTCTCCTTCCTAATTCTTGCTCTCATATCCTGCTGAGTCAAGGCAGTAGAGATAACCACATGTGAACAGCCAAGTTTCTGTGTTGAGGCATGAATGACTGAAAGGGTCTGCCAGAACAGTGACCTCAGCATCTCCAGGCCTCAAAACCTAAAGTCTTTCCTTTAAAACTGTTGTATAATCTTCAAATATTTTCCCTCAGGGAAAATATGCACCTTAGATCATGGAATATCAGAGATTGGAAGGGACCTGGAGAGATCATCTAGCCCAATCCCTCTGCTGGAGCAGGAACACGTAGACCAGGTCACACAGGAAGGTGTCTAGGAGGGTTCTGAATGTCTCCAGAGGGAGACTTCACACCCTCTCTGAGCAGCTAATAAGAAGCTGCAAATGTCTGCTGGTTTGTAATCAAGGGATACAGCAGAAGTCTCAATTCTGTAGAATGTGTGCATGAACCCAAACAGACAAAAATTAACAAGGGGGTAATAATGTAAAACAGCAGCACAAGCCAGCATAAGTTACTATGAAATAGTAACTCAGAAAATAGTCTCACATGAAAAAAAAGTTATGTGTGAAATCCAAAACCTTTAATTTAATTCAGCTGAACATCCCCTAAACCATGCAGTGCACAGCTGCATGTCTATAATTAATCACCACAAGGAATTCTGCATTCATCATTTTGATAACTTTACCTTTTCCAGCTCTGTCTTGTGCACTGGAGAGCTGGACAATGGCCCATCAGAGTCTACTGCTCCTGTACAGTTGCTGCACACATCCTTTATAACCTTAGGAGGGAGACAAGGCAAAACTTACTAATTATTCATGAAAGGCAAACCAGAGAAATTACAGATGAATGTGAAGGGAGGAGGGAAGGAGAATCCCACAGACATTTACTAGGTTGGGCAGATGTCATGCAGGGTGCCACAACACCAACTACTCCACACTGTTTCCCTGGGTAATTTCATGTGAGACCTGTAAGAGACAAGATGTCTAGAGGTGGAAGGTTTCAGTTTCTAGGCAGCCTGAGCTCTAAGGCTCTCCTGGGCAAAGAAACCAAGAGTGCTGCTGTTTTCCATTTGCTAGTTTTGCACTAGAGACTCAGTTGACAGCATCAAATTAATTTCACTATGATGACGAAGAAGTGGAATTAGATCCAAGGTCCCGCATGTCAAAGGAGAAAAGTTTTGCATAATACACTGCCCAGCTGCTTGGTTTTTTTCTGTTGGAGAATAATGAAGTGCTGATCAACTTCCAGTTGATACTGCACAGTGATATTTTGTGGTATTTTTCTATTATCTTTGGACATTGACAACAAGGTGTAGGTCAAAGAGGCTATAAATGTGCTCTTGAAAATGGGAATGGCATAAAGTCTGCTTTTAAAAAGCTAAAGAAAAATCCAAAGTCAAATTCACCAAGGTTTTGACAGGATTTGAAGAACTTCAAAATCTCAAGCTATATGAATGCAAAAGTGCACAATGAGTATAGATATTTCATGACCCCCTGTAGGCATAATTAAGCTTTTTTTATCTCTTGTGAGGTTACCAACAGCTCATTATAAGTCTGAAATTGCTTGTGCTGATGAGAACAGGCCCCGACTCTCCATCTAGATTGAAGGTGGGGGTTGGTGAGCTCCACACTGCTGATTACAACCATGAAGTCACGCAAGGACAGCAGAGCCAAGGGAGCTAAGAAAGTCCCTACTCTGAAGTGTCTAGACATGCAAACTTTGCCCTCTAGACATACTAGGTTATACATCCAGCTCTTCCTTTCATACTGTTTACAGCAAGCCCAACTGGGAGAGAGGATGTGGCCCAAAACCACCCAAGTTCAAGAAAAAACAGCAATCAGCTAATAATCAAAAAATCTGATTTCTTTAAATGAGAGGAAAAGAAAAAGAGCAAACAACATCTTTTTAGTTTTCAATGGAACAATTCTGATGTGCAAACCATTAAAGGGCTAAAGATGGCACCAAACAGAGCTTTCAGAGCACTGAAGTTCTCTTTAAACAAATCAAACATTTACGGGCTTTCAAAGACCCTATTGCTACAACTCACAAGCACATCATAAATTACAGTCATCATACACCATAAAGAAAGAGCACCAACCTCATTGTAGAGCTCAGGAACAAAAGAAAGATTAAATCACTCACTTAATGTCACATAAAAAAAATCTACGCACAGCAGAGAAATGAACCCACACTTTTATTTCGAAGCTAGTTCCTTCAGTGTCCCTTCTTGATTGCATGAATTTTCCTATATATTGTCTCGGAAACATAAGCACAGCATTTCATAGCACTTAATAGCACTCTGTGTCTTTCATAACAGAAAATCTACACAGTTCTGTTGCAGAGCATCTACACCTCAGATGTAGTCCTTATTTTCCCCAGATCTTATGAATTTGTTTTAAATGTGCCATTTTATTTTTAGTTCTCAGTATGGTGTAAATACACTGCTTTCTTCTTCCCAGAGAAATGTGCCCATGCAGTTTCTGGGAACATTAATTTCTGTCTCCTGCATGACCCTGATTCAATGGCTTGTGTTTTCAGCATCTGCTCACACCACACAGTTAATTTTGGCAAAGGCAGATAGTAATGGGAGTTACAGACAGAACAGAGGGAAATGATTTGGCAGCACTAACTAAATAGTATGTGCAAAGTCATGCACTCAAGTAAATCCAGTTTTTATCATACCTCACATATTTAAGGAGAAGCTCAAGTGTTTAATTGGGTTGTAATTAAATTTTGATTATAAGAAATTACACACCACCAAATGGAAGGTCGTGGCGAGATCTGAAGTAAATGAATATTCAAGGATCCAGCACTTCATCTGAGGTTCACTGGCAAAGACTGGCTCATCACCTTCTATGTGCAATATAATTGGTGTTTGGTGCACAGCATAAAATTCAGATTTCTACAGCTCACCAGGATGAAATGCCTTTACTATAGAATGGTTGCCTGGATGCACTTCTCTATAATTACATTTGCAGAGAGCTGCCATTATAAATGTGGTTTTCACATGCTTATAGCTTTAACTCAAAATTTTAAGGATAAAACATTCCACCAGTGTTGCCAACCTGCATAATTTCAATCACAAGACCTGACATTTTTGTCAGGATTTTTTTTTCCTAAGCAGTCTCCTGGAGTCATATGAAAACAAATGATCACTATTCTCATTAAAAAAATAGTTGTGAGTGAGCGTGGGGAAAGGAGGTCAGCAAAACTTTATCCATTGCAATGAAATGTGTGAAAATACGAATAGATGTATCTGAATGGCTCTGATACTAGGAAGCAAAATAAAAGGAAGCCCCAAGTGTGTTATTTTTAATAAAATGGCATAATCCAGAAGGCCGTACTGAGAATATTTTGTAATGGCACATACTCCATCAATAGCTTAAGTTTTCCCACACATTAGAAAAATCATTCTCTTTTTCTCACCACAAATGCCTTTGTAAATTGCATATACACAGATACAGGATGATCTGCCAGGAAAATCAAACTGGAATTATAAACAGATTATGTATTCATATATTTTAAATATCCAAGCAAATGTAATCACAACACTGAAGACGTTTCATTCCTCTGGATAGCCTCAGAACTAAACACATTTGATATAATCTTCTGTTATTCCATCGCAAGAATTTTAAGTACATTTAAGTATAATTTGAGTAATTTAACATTACAATGTTACAATTAGCAGACTTCAGAGCTGCCTCTTTCAAATGAAGACCTGGAAAAAGGTTGTACAGCCTGAACTGCATTATTTTTCCTTGTTTATGTTATGGCAATCTCTTGAATCCTCAGCTGGATCAGGATATATGCAAGTGTATCACATTGACTCCAATGACATGAGGAACAGAGGGGAAATATTTACTGGTACAAAGCTGAAAAGACTCCCTGCCCCAAGTCATTGACAGTGATGGGCAAAGTCATCGGAATTTCTGCTACATGGTGCCTCTGTAATATTCCTCACTTTAAAACCTTCACATTTTAAATGATACACCATGACTGGAGGCAAAATACTTACTCTAAATGCAAAGTCCAAAGAATCAAATCAGATTTTTCTAGCTGCCTTCAAAGATCTTGGTTTCTGATAAAAAGCACAGGCCATGCAATAAAAGCAGAAGGCAGCTGCTTGCCAGCCAGGCCCCAACACAGAAACCCAACACATTGAGTAAAAGCACTAAATTTATAGCTGGATTCTCATAGTTGACTTCTTCAGGACCTGATAAGGAACAAGACTGAGGTTTATTGACAGGCTGAGAGAGCTGGGACTGTTCAGCCTGGGGAAGAGAAGGATCCCACAGAGACCTCCTGGTGGTCTCCCAGTGCCTGAAGGGGCTCCAGGAAAGCTGGGGAGGGGCCATTTGCCAGGGCATGGAGCCACAGGATGAGGGGCACTGGTTTGAAACTAGAGCAGGGCAGGGTAGGGTTAGGTTAGAAGAAGTTCTTCACCACGAGAGTGATGAGACGCTGGGCCAGGCTTGCTGAGGCTCTGAACAACCTGATCTAGTGCAGGACATCCATGCTCATTGCAGGAGGTTGGACTAGATGGCCTTTGAAGGACTTCCAACAAAACACATTCTATAACTCTATGATTGATTCCTGCATTTGAGGAGCTTGCAGAACTCTCTCCTGGTGGGTACCACAGGATGAGTTCAGGCTACAGGCTGAGCAGCATCTTATGTTGCCTCAGGTTTTCCTGAAACTCACCAGAGTAGTTCACACTTTTAAAAAGATGGAGCTCAAAAGTGATAAGGATGCCCTTCTGCATGTAACCAGTCTGGAAGTCCATCCAGCCAACCCATTCTGTGTCCTCATCTATCCATGCATTTGGCAAATACAGGAACTGTTAGGAAATACAATGAATGGGCTGACTCCTGACTCTTATCTCTTAAAGCTGAAATGTACTTACAGACAATGCAGCGGAGGGAATACAGTTTGTCTCCAGCTGTAACACCAGCTGTATTTCTCATTCCTGAAACTCTCCTTTTTTCAAACACTGGAGGAATACTGACTTTCTTGGACTTTGTCAGTTTGGCATGTCTAAATTCAAATTTTCTCTGTTACGTACCACATACATTAGTATAAACACCATCTCCATAAGAGATAATAAGCCCTCTTAGTATTTTGCAGAGAAGAAATGCCTCAAGCTTACCTAGATAGAGGAAAAGCAGAAATTACTCAAATCCTAGCCTATGTTTTAAGTCCCCAGAAGAAACTCCCATTGACCTTCTCTGCTGGAAAACATTGCTCTCAAACATCCCTAGTCTGAAAAGATTTAGTCTTTCTGCCTTATTATTATTTGTCTGAGCAAAGTGGTGATGAAATTCTAGCACAGCAGCAGCCAGCAAGCCTATCTTTAGTGCCTGTATATCCCCTTGAAAATACTTTTCTGACATTCAACCAAGACAAGCCCTGTGTCTTTTCTGCAGTGTTGTTACCATGAAGTCTACATCCATATATGGCCACTGGATCAGGCAGAGCCCGGGGAAGGAGGTGCTGGGTGGTTGGGGGTGGCTGGGGGCTGGATAATTTGCTGCTGCAAGGGCAGAGATGCCCATGCCAGAGGAGCTGCATCCACAGCCCAGGCTGGGCAGAGATGTAGACCATGCTTTAGACTCCAAATTTAAGCTAGGTATGATTTCACTAATTTTCCATCCAAAGTTGTGAAGAGGAGAGAGGAGGAATGCTATCTCGTGGTGAAAGCAACAGATCAAGTCCCAGCCCTCCTGGGTTCTGCTCTGTGATTTCCAATTTACATTTGTTATTTTAGCCAGGAACTTGAATAAAACTTACTCCTAGAGAAAAGAAGCAAATAGGATGTTTGGGGCTCTGTCTGGATTTTATTTTTAAATATATATATGTACATTTGCTTTTTAAAAGTAATGTATTGTTTTCCATGGTGATGGTCAAACAAACAATGCTGGTTCACAGCCAGGATGGAATCCTCCAGCTCTGTCAAAGCACAGTGGCAGCAGTCCTGCACGCTGGACAAAGACCTCATGCACAGCTCCATCTGCCACACCTCCAGATCATGCCCTAACAGTTATGAAAACACACTATCTTTTGCTACCAAGGTATCTAAAACCATCTCTTTGAGACAATAGGGGTGTAAGACCTGGGGTATTTGATTTGGTTTGCAAAGCTTTCACTGCTGGTGATGCTGTGGAGTGGAGAAAAGAACACAGCCTGGCTGTCCTGGGACACAATATGAACCTGAAGTTACTTATAAACTAACAAACACTACAAGGAGATCACTTGTACAGAGTATACACCCCCAAACACACTTTCTACAGTTTATTAGTTTGTTTTAAGGCATGATCATTCAGTACTTGATTCAACTCAGCTCCAAAATGGAAATAATAACCTCTTTAGGGAACATTACTTAAGCCAAGAAAGTAATGTCTTAAGTGTTTTGAGATCTCTAGCTGGAAATTCCCATAGAAAGTAAAACCAGCCACACACTGTTTACAGTTACAAGCTCAGTTTTGTGATGATTTAAACTGGTAAAAGAAGAGCTCTGTCAGTAGTTTATTCTTCAGTAAAGCTCAGACTGCATTAAGAGTAGAAGCTACTTGACTCCCCTCGTTAAGCTCAGGGCAGTGGAAAAAAAATGCTTTTAAAGACTTCTCTGAGAGACATCATGCAGTGCTCAGAGATGAAAACAGGGTAGGACAACCAGATTAGCAACACTATGAGGAATGTTCCAGGGTCTTCGGCTGGCTGGATGCAATCACAACCTTGATTTTTTTCTCTCTTCAGGGCAAAAAAAACCCCTCTTAAAACAGCAGGTTCAGAATTGACTGAACACTGTCAAAATGATAGATGCAGAAATTCTTACTTACGTCTGAAAGATTCAGTGCTCAATCATAGGCACTCAACTGAGATTGCTGCAAAATGGCTACACATTGTAAAATGAAGAAAAGTTAAGAAAAGGTATCTAATGTTAGGGAAAAATGAAAATCAAGGACAGTACTCCAAAATGATGGATTACCTCTCATGCATGATAAATCAGAAATACATTTTTGCAAGAGGCAATGCTAAAAGGAAGAGAAGGCCTGGGACCAGACACAATAACTGTTTCCTTCTTTTACTGTTTCCTTAGCTTGAAGAAGCTACTTCAGAATTTAATTTTGTTGGCAGCCATGTATTTTTAATATTTTATATGCGGCCTAGGCTGAAGGTCCTGCACAAAGACCATATTCATCTCTATGAACGAAGCCCCAAAACAACCATCTTCTTGTAATATCATGTTCTTAGTAGTCCTTTTATTTTAAACATACCATTTCCCAGGGATGCTGACAACTAAATGCAGTTCCAGCCAGTCCATGGGATGTTCTGAGACAAACGGGCAGATTTAAGACCTTACTTGACCACAAATGTACAAAAGCACACACAGAGGCACACATACTCAAGAACTCATGGAAAAAATCTCATGTTTGGGTCTGAGTGTGTAACTGCACACATTTTTTCATGTGCATTTTTGTGGGACCAACTTAGGAGAACTCAAGTCTGGAAAATTCCATCACTTTATGTTGCCCTTGACATTACTGCTATTATCTCAGCTCTAGCCTGAATTTATACTGGTTATGCTCCTTGCTCTGAAAGCTTGACAGGTTCTTTGGTGACATCAGCTGTCTCTTTTTTTCATCGAGCATTTGTTAGCTGGTAAACCTGAAACTCCCTTTGTGGTTTTCAGTCTAGACTTCAATTTGCACTAGGTTTATCAGCTGGCTCTTTCGGTGTCATCTTTACAAAAAAGGTCTAATTCTGCATTTATTTTGCGCTTGTTTTCCAAAAGATATTTTAAAATTATTTTCTTAAGTAAATGCATTTTACTCTGATGACATCTCTGTTAAAAAAAAAAAAAAAAAACTGGCTTAGTTTCTGTGGGAAAACCTGGCCTCCAAAGTCATCCAGAGCTTTTGAGGCACAAGAGTAAAGCTTTAATTTAAAACCTACATATGGATTCTTGAGAATCCATTCCTGAGTGACAACCTGGTTTGTATTGGTACAGTACTGTTGACAGAGAAGGCATGTTATGACTAAAAAATGAGAATGCAGAGACCTTTCTCAGTTTCAATCTCTGAATCTTCCCATTTCGTCAGCTACAGAAACCACACACAGATGACAGCTGGGGATGACCCTGCCTCTCCGAGTGACAGGAAGGGAAAGCTCAAACCATTTCTCCCAAGACAAAGAAGTTATCTCTTTCCCAGTACAGGAAGTTCTTAATGAGGCTACATACAGTTTTCAGAAGCTTATTTTAAGTAATGCTTGAATGTGAAAAAATCTATTATTTTCCTAACAATAAAAATCCCCTAGATATTGCTACATTTTTAAAAAGACAAAACCTACTGCTTTTTCTCAAAAAGCTGTACTTGTGGAAGACAGCAGAGCTTCTGCAAGTCCTACAGATCCCTTTAGGTTAGCTTCTGGATAGGCAATTTGTATTACACAGAACAGAGAGTGCTGCAGCAATGCTGAGGACATGGAAGTCAAACCTACAGTAGTGTTGCCATGCACTTGGAGAAGTTTTTATTAATAGAGAGCTTTGCAGCACAAAGGAAATAAAGAGTGAGCTGTCAGACTGTCTCCAAATGTTATGCAGATAACATATTGTCCACCCATTCACCCTCAGTACACACTAGTTTGTTACCATTCAACTGTATAAAATCTTATTTGTTGTTTAAAGTAGCAGGAATGCATCTAGGATATTGAAAAATCTAGCACTGCTCCCCCTGCCTGTATGGGGAATGCCCATAGTTTAAAAAAGAAAACACAATTTTTATGAAAGAAAGTCTGATAAATGCCAACAAATCCCACAGTACTAAATCCAAGTTAGAACAACACAGGAAATAAGGGTGCAGTTACTATGATCTCATTATAGCGGAATTCCCTTGGAAAAGAATGTGACTTATGAATTTCTTTTCATTCCAAGCCGTTTTTTAGAAACTCTAGGTAAGTTAGTGGGACATTTGGATGTTGCTAGATTTTAAAACTTAAACCAAGAGCATGATGTTAGATGAAGCCCTAATGGATAGAGCATGAAGTTTCTTTTTAAAAAGACAACAGAGGGTGCTTTTTCTAAGCTAAGATTCAAACGTCCAGTCAAAAACAAACACACAAACTCAAACCCCCAAAAGGTATATTCAAATCTTGCAAAATAGGAAATTGCAGATTAATTTTACATTTAGTGAATTAGCCCACAGCAGAACCTGTACCTCTTAAGCTGCATTTTATATCTCCCTCTTCTGCAGAACAGCTATCTGCCATCAGGAAATTCCTATGTGTTTAATTCAATTGTATTTGGAAAAATACAATTTATTCTTCAAAAAATAAGCACCATATAAGGTTAGCTCAAAGCACAGCATGAAGAATGCCTGATGGGTCTTATGCACCCAGACTTTTACATGCATTTAAAAGTCTGGATTTCAAGGTCTTAAAACAGGCTGCTTAAACTGCAATGATAAGTTTCCCACACTACTTCACTGACCTCTGACAGTCCAACATAAATACTAGTAATCTGGATCTAAAACTCCAGCCCTTGATTTGGGTTTTTCCACATTTACAAACAGCGAACAAAATTGAGTGGAAGATGATCAAAACCCCATTCCTCAAAAGTCTGCATTCCCAGAACAAACCCTAATGGATGATACCCTGCTAAACCAGGATTAGCAAACTTGCATTGACTTCAGGAAGCTGAAGGAGTTTTCTCCTACCAGAGCAATTGAAACAAGTATCTTTTCAGACATTCTTTTTTTTTTTTTTGAAAAGTGGCTGTGAGGTTGGTAGGTCAAGTTTTTGCAGGGTAACCTGTGGCAGTTATGTGTATGTGCTATATTATATATATTTACACGCTACTCCAAAAAGCAACCTGATTGCCACTCCATTCTGCATTAGGGAATTTGAACCTTCAGCTCACTACCAGCATCCCAAATTGGACAGGATTTAAGTGATGTACATTTGCATCAACGTTACTGACTGTATCCCAGTTTTTAACAAAGGACCAGGCAATGGAAGCACTTTGTGGGTGGAAAAGCTCCTGGCGAGAAAACCCACCTTACCTTTAGCCATTGCTCTGCCTGCTCTTTGCTCTGCACTGCCAGAACTAGGGCATCTGCTCCTTGGTGAGAGATTTTCAGCTCATGCTTCTTCTTTTTGCTGTCCTTGGGAATGTAGGTAATACTGCAGTCATTCAGGAGGAGCTCCATCTGGGGCTGTTGGTCCTTGGAACTTTTGTAACACTAAATAAATGTAGGCAAAGTTGAAAAGTTAGATGTCACCTTTCCAAAACTTGGGAGAAAGCTGTTCTTACAGAGAAATGCTATTTTTTAAAGTTTTAATATTTCTTTGCACTCCTTTACCACATGCCACAGAGTTCAGCCAATGCCAACTTTGCATTTCTCCTCCTCATTTTCTCTGTAAAGCAAAAGTACTTCCAGACCAACATTAACAGACATCTTTTATTGCAGGACAGGTACAACATATGGAGAGTATTAAGCTTCTCTGCTTTATGCTTGTGAGTCAATCCTAACCCTGGGTAAGGTAGGAAGAAGGTGATTTAGGATATCTGTTCACTGTAGCAGCAGAATAAACTTGTGGAGTTAATGGCTTTAAAGTCCCAGAGCTTACCCTCCCCTGTAGCAACAGCCTGGTGTATCAAAGCAAACCTGCACCAGTTCCTACAAGTTGCAGCCACAAAGGCACTGGCACATGCCCCACTCAGGTTTTTAGCTAATTCAGTTTAATCAGTCACTGCACAAAGCTGCATAAAACTCTGTGTTAGTCTACTCTGTAAGCTTCTGGATAAAACTATGGGACTTCCTCAATGTTTTTTTCTCAGCAGTAAGTGCTGTCAATGAACAGCCATTTCATGCTGGATCACTGATGACCTGCTTGCTGCTTAAACGGATGATCTAAAGATTAAGGGTTTTGTGTTACATCACTTGTCCTACAGACTTAGACCCTATTTCTGACTTCTAATATACCCATATAGTTGAGGTTCATCAAGCTGCCATCAAATGCAGGCTACAGAATCATGTTCAATTTGGTATGTGACTGATTATTTTATATACCTACATAAAAAAATATTTAGTAATAAAGAAGATTAATTGGTATACACACACATAGAAGAGTTGAGTCTAAATGTGAACAGAGAAAAGTACATGAACTTTTGCGTGTCTGCAGCAGCATTCATGTCATGATGCAACTGTCAGGAAGACAGTAGCTGTTACATATATGTTGTAAGAACTACAGCATAGGCTGAGCAAATACAGCCACTCTAAACCAGCTTCTGCAAATCATAATTCTGCTTATAATCCTCCTTTCTTCTCCAAACCCCTTTAACCCAAAGTTTCTTCAGCTTGGTCATAAATTTTAAATTTTTAAAATCAAAAAAAATACGAAGTTTTCAAGCAGTGAAATCTTGAAATCACGCATTAGTAACTTTAAGAAGCAATAAAAACCATATAATCCCTCTAAATTAATTTAAATATTTTATTTATAAGTTATATTTATTATTCATGCATAATTATACTTCTAAAACTGCAGTATATAAATATTAAAGGTCTGTAAGTGAAAGATGATTTCCTACTAAAGTTATTACCAATGTCTAATTCTAGTAAAAATGTTTTGGTTTTATCATGACAGTACAGGCAATCACTAATCCCTAAGAACATGTATTTGTTTTACTTGCATATCTCATAAGTTAAATGCCCCAAGCTGTGTTTTGAACAATAAACCAATCTTGTTTAACTTGGTCATTAAGACTCCTATTGTGCTTTTTATTTTCTTAATTCCAAATACAGAATTACTGAAAGGACAATCCCTATAAGGAGAAAAAAACCAACTCTTCAGGCCACACATATGGTTAAAAGAAATGAAAATGGAAAAAAAATATATTTCTATAGAGAAGCACAATTATAGACTTTGGAGAAAATCTGTTTTTTCCCCTCTTCACTGCTTCTATTCAAGCTGTTATCAGATGGTCCTGAAATTTAATGGGATCCTGGTATAATGAGATAAAAATGTGGACTAAGTATAATGGTATTATCAAAATATAATCCATACTGAATTAGAACAAACATTTTTTAACACTTAAATACAAGAAGAAAGAAAAACTAAATCCTCAGTAAGCACTGAAAATTGGCACATGAATTCCAATGGTATCTTCAGAAATCTCTTGACCAAGTATCTCTGTTTCATATCCTGTTATTTCCTATCCTACCACAACAATACACATCATTGAAAATGAAAACTATGTTGCAAGAGTGTAAAGTAATTATGTTCTACAGAGAGTATTCTGTTATCTGTTAATCAGCTTTTAACATACACAATATTGACACTGGAACAGGCTGCCCAGAGAGGTTGTGGATGCCCCCTCCCTGGAAGTGTTTTAAGGTCAGGCTGGATGAGGCACTGAGTAACGTGGTCTAGTGGGAGGTGTCCCTGCCCATGGCAGTGGGGTTGGAACTAGATGATCTTTTAAGTTCCCTTCCAACCCTAAACCATTTTATGATTCTACTGCAGTAATTATTAGTGACAAGATTATTTATAACTGTTGGATGCATCAGACAGGAAGATGGAATTCCTAAGACCCCAACTTGCTTATTGCTAAGCTTTAGATGGCTTACAATGACACAGCAACAAGTGTTTCCCTCAATTAGGCTCTCTCTTCAGAGAGCAGAAAGGCATCTATGAGCAGGTAATTTTCTGACTTATGTAATCTTTTAGTGGTGCCTTTAATCAGAAAAAAAACATGACAGATATGCCTAAGGAACAAATCCATTCACTTGTTTCTCCCTTTTCTCTAACGCAGCTGTACATCATGTGAACCCTGCATCTGTAATTACCACAGAACAGATGGCAAAGGTTTAGTTTAAAGTATATACATTACCACGGCATATGCTGCCAAGTGAATTCTCAGCCTAACAAGGGACTTTTCTCTCCAGCAGGCCTGATCCAACAGTTCATACACAAAGCTCCCTATGAGGTTTTTGGCCCTCCAGGGAATGAAAGATTGGATTTACAGTTTAAGCAGTTTTTTGGGTTTTTTTCCAAATTAAATATGTGGAAGCTAATAGGCAAGTCGTTCTTTCTAATATCAGGGAACTGCCTAGGTTTAAGTGCAATAAAAATCCAGTTTCTAAGTGACTAAATGATATGCTCAGAATTTCAGTACTTTTCTGCTTATTGGGTAAATTGTGACCAAACTCTTTTGTAGGTTACTGTTGACTTGGCTAATGTTTGCAGAACATATTCCAAACTCTAGACTCCTGTAAAAATAAATACGTGATCTAAAAGGTAGAGAGTAAATATAGCCAGGCAAAAATAAAAAATTACCAGTAGTTTGTTTTCTTTGATAACACACAGTAGTTTGGTCCACTGCCCAAATCGTTTCTTTCTAAGAAGGAAGGCACAGATTTTGGCATCCTTCACCAGATCCATAGAGGCCTCCTCAGAAGGCCACTGATGTCTCATTTTCTTGCCTTTTCCATCCTCCTCCTCTTCATCATAGGATTCATAAGAGCTGCTCATAGCATCTGAGTCATAATCTTCAAGAAAAGGACAGAAGCATCAGGTTAAAACACTTAGGAAATAACTGAAAGTTTCATTTTAAGTTAAGCCTTTTGAAAGCCAGTCATGAACAGATTACTGTTTCAGTACTTAGTAATATCAATACATTAAGTTAATTGAATAAGAGATCATGTTCCATTATGAAATTTTATAGGAGACTCACACTTATACCTCGAGAACTGAAAGAACAAGCTGGAAATAGTTAGAATTTTAGGTTTTTCTTATCTTCAACATATTAAGTAGTAGATACCTTCAATTTTGTAATTATTTTACAGAGAAAAATCTTCATCTTAAGCAGAAATTCAGAATTCTTTGAGGAGCAATGTTGCTTATTACTCTGAACTGAACTGGAGAAACAATCAACTTGCAATTAAAAAATTATAAACTGTGGATGCACATTGCCTAAAGGTAAGTTGTGGAAAGGCTGCCAGTGACACTAGCTGCTGTTGTCACTTAAGCATCTCATCACAACAGGTAATGGAACTGGCTTGACAGTAAACTAAAGGCAAGAGCTGAAAGCCTCTTGCCTATATATGTCCAAGTCAACATATTCTTTGGGTCTTGTAGAGGATAAGGGAGCAAGAGAACAAAGTGCAAATTGTCTAGAAAAAGTGAAAAGTGTCTCTCCAAAATAAACATATTAAGCCTACTAAAACCTAGAGACAGAAATTCACTGATGCATGTCTCAACACTGCTGATGTACCTTTTTTGCGCCTCCTGCATTTTCTGATTATTCTAGCTTCTTTTGACATTGGCTTTTCACGCTCAGCCACATCAAAATTATTCACTTTTGAGGGGTGAAAATCACAGTGGCCTTTCACATTATTTACAGATTAGTAAATACAGATAATATAAGCATATTGTACAGACCAGTAACTTTAAATAAAGAGAGAGGGAGTTGTGAGATAAGGCATACAGTTTTGTTTTCATCTACATGCAGGCGTTCATATAGAAAGAGATAGCAGGGACTTGGGGAAATTAACGGATATTTCATTTTCATGATCTATATTCTGCAGTCTTCTGCTGCTGTTCATCTTTATAGGTGCAGAACATAGCATGTAAGCCTCTGTGCCAGTAGTGATTTTAAAAAACATTTCATAGGAATATTTACTTAAGATAATTATATCTATCCCAATAGTTGCTCAGCTGTTTATTCTTGCACTTTTATTACAGCTTTGTTACAACCCTCTCCATCTCAAACAGTCTGAACAACTGAGATTACATTTTTGGTTAATACAATGCTTTGGTGGTTTATTTTAATTGCCACATGCTCTGGATCTTAGTTTTGCTTGAGAAGAGATACATTACTAATGGCATATTGAATTTAAAAGCAATTTTTAATGAAGAACTGAATACTTTAAACACATGTTAAAAGAAATGATAAAGAGTTCAGAACATAAAAAATGACATCAAAATCCCAGAAAATGAGATGGCAAGTTACACTAATGGAGATTTAAATATCTGAATATATATTCTTAAATTACAGAAGTATTCATGAACTTTTATGGATGATATCCTGAATATTTTAAAAGGATTTGGACGGTTAAGTACAATAAGAAATTGGTTTCATATTTTGCCTTTTATTTTCCTCCAGGCAATACTTTAGTGGTGCTGCTAATATTTGTTCTATTAATATTTTTCTACCCTAGCATGGCTCTTGTATAATGACAAAACACAAATCAGCAGTTGACTGGATTACAGGCTGTAGGAGGACCACCCTGCAGCATTTCAAGGGAGGAAATGAAGAGAGGAGCGATTTTGCTGCTCTACTCGGTGTTCCTTCATTAGTTTCAAGCACGTGAAACTCTTAGTTTGAATTTCTAAGGTAAATTGAGATAACCTCAGGTTGTGCAGGGTACAAGTGAATAACTGAGATTCTAATGTGACTACTATGCATGAGTTATAAGAAAAGAAATATTTTATTTGTTTGCTCTTGTTCAAATAACAAAAATGGCTATAAAATAGGGGAAGATATGCCTTTAATCTATGGGCCATAGGAAATAATGATTACTGATAATCCAACCATACACAAGTAATAAATTAGCCTAGTCAATAAAAAAGCAGCAACAAGGAACATCTTTACTACTTTTGGTATGTAATGTCCTGCTGATTGACCTTCTGCAAATGCTCACAGCAGTCATTTCACTGCATCATCAGCGTCCTCTCAGTGTAGCTCCAGAGAAGAGCACAATGTCTCTGGTAAACTATTTGGACATGAGAATAAGCATCTCTTCTGATGCAAAAGGATGTTCTGGTGGACATTCTGCATAGCTGCAGAGTAGCACCAGTTTCTGAGACCTCTACATTTACAGTATAATCAGTTTAGAGAGGTTTACACTGGACAATATTTAACTATGGACTCGTGGTCCAATGTTCCCACTGTGTTCATGGTTCAGATCAGCTTGAAAGACAAGTGGCTAATTTGGACCCTTTGCCTCAAAAAGCAATGGAAATATGTTTATATGCATCTAACTTGAGCTCCAGGTTTATTTTCCTCTAAAAGGAGTTCTACAAACCAAACTAATGTATGGCCAGTGTGAATAAGCAGAACTGACTCCATAGCACATTTGTGATACGTCACCGTAGCATTAATCAAGACGTAGATGTTGATTAATAAAAAAAAACAGCTGAAGGACATGAGAATTACCAATTGCTCAGAAACTGGGCTGGATATCTTTTACTCACTGGAAGTGATGTACTCAGGAGCCTTTCCTGGACTAAGTGGCACTGCTTCCTCATAATACCCTTCAGGAAGGGAAGATGTTGGTAATGGTGGAGGTCCATTATCCGGAGGCTTAAAAGAGAAAGAGAGAAAGTGAACATCCATGAACCTATGATGAGGAAAGCATTTTGAATTTACTTTAACTGAGTCAGTTTGGGATACAAACTGTTTGCCATTGTTAAGGATGGCAAAATCAAGGCAAATACATTGAATGAAGTAATTTCTACAAAAGCATTAAGTGGTAAAAATACTTTAAAAATCCCCCAGTTCTCTATTTAGAAATTAGAAAGTTAAAGGGTCTATGTACAAAAGAGATTTCTACGAATAGACTATTTTAGAATGTTGTCTTATTTATTAGTATTTTACATCTGAAATAATTTGTAATAACAAAAGTTTGGTTGGATGGTTTAGATAACCTAAAGAGTCTAGACTGACAGAAATAAAGAGTAGATAATTTAGATCATATTTTCATGATGCATGTATTTTTTTTCAATAGCAAATCAGTTCACAATATAGACACTAATTTTTAAAATGCTCTTTCTACATAGTGAAAACTGAGCTACATCCAAGGAAAAATTTGGAGCATCAAGAAACAGTTATATGGTAAAACAAATATTTCAAATACCAGGTCAAATTCTAAAATGCTTCTTTTCTAAATATAAACCTGCTTTAAATTTAAAATTAACTGACTGCTGGTATGTTGATATATTAACAAAGTAAATTTAGTACTCTATGACTTTTTCCATATGAGTCTATTTTTCTATTTCCTTAACAAGTACCAAAACAACTGTATTTTATAGAACTCATTCATATTTGCTCCAGGTTTTTAGTTCTCTATTTTTGTATCAGAGAAAATATTGAAGTCTTTTCCCAACACCAGTGGTTTATTTTATGATTACCAAAATACTATTTGTAAGCAGAGTCTCATTCCTACAGTAACATTTTTTTAATGTATCATTGCCTTTTTTCATGGAATGAAAGAGATGTAGTGGTATTGCCTACATTGGACTGGTCCAGTCTAGACTTGGTGAACAGACAGAGATAATGAAATAAGAAACTAGTCAGTGTGGGCTTTGCTTATGGTTAGATGCAGGCACTTCTGGAGTACAATTCAATGGACTGGACAGCCCAGTAGAGGCACAGAGCCCTCTTCCACATGACAAGAGATGAAGCCACGGTGACTACACCCCTCTTTTGCTATAGACCTAAAGCTACCTGTGAGGAACTGAGCTTTACGAACACACAGCATTAGCAATAATGAAATTAATTCTGTGGGCACTTTCAGGGATGGATTCATCTTTGCAGGTTTCTGAGTGAGACATCTCCAAATCTCATTGCTGATCATATACCTAGATCAAGCACTTAATTATTAATATCAGCTAAACAAATCCCACACTTAGTGTTATTCCGTTCTGCGGGTGTTTGTATATTCCCAATGCACAGGAAGGCAAGGAGTTAGCAAATAAAACTGCCCTTCCAATGGTAACTTCCATATGTGCACTGAGTAAAATCAAAAATATTCTCATAAACAATGAACTAATTAGTGACTGAACATAAAAATTCTTGATTGGATTGAGATTTACACTAGTATTAGTTCTATATCAAATGACAAAAACCAACTTCATATATCAAACTCAAAGAAAAGAAATGGTGATTACTGTTATCTACAATGTGAACCAAGTGAGTTTTCCTCACAAATCAGTTTTGTCGGAGAAATTACTGTCAAAGAATCAAGATAATGAAAAAAAAGATAATTTTAAGCATAGTTTCCCTATGATTCTGCTGAAAGAAACTCCAGACTGCAAATCTGCACATAATCACAAGATAAATGAGTCTTTCAAGGTTAGCTGCTGCTGCATAAGGGACATGAAAAAATACTGCATGTTCATTAATGTTGGAAAATTGATAGCACAAGATGAATTCCACCCTACACACTTGCAAATATTCAGCTGTGTGGCCTGAACTGCTGGACATAAGAGGGAGAGCTGGCTCCAAGGAGTTTGTATTTTCTCCCTTCACACAGATGGGCAGAGCTTTGCTCAAGTGAGTCAGGTCAAGTTTTGTTCATTGGACAGTGTAGATCCATTCCGCTGCTTCCACAATACAGATATATTAATGTCTTGGTCCAGCCTTAAACTATTTTCCCTGTCAGGTGTATATACAATATATGAAATTCCTATCATTATTAAACCTAATTCACCCAGGAAATACCCATCCCAACAGTCACTCCAATTTTGACTTGACACAGCACCAGGATTTCAAAGCTATCTTTTATCCAGAAACAAATCAGAAGTTCCAATAAAGACGGGGGGTAGGGGTGGAAACCCTTGTTTTTAGACAAAATGTTATTCAGAAAGAAATAGAAAAGGAAATGAAACACAAATGGTGCTTGTCTGAACTCAACCCTGCTGGAGGACCAGTTACTTCACAAACAGCTGGGGCGGGCTGGGCTGAGCAGCCAACATCAACACAGATGGAATCCATTGCTGAATTAACCAGGCCTTCCTTTCTGAAATGCATTTTGCAGTGCTTGCCATAACAAAGTTGAAAACAATTACAAAAAAAGATATTTTATATTAAAAAAAAAATCATTAGAAGAAACAGAAATATCCAACATTAAATACTGATCAAAGGAAGGCTGCTTTAATATTGAAAGAAAATCCATCCAAATTATTAAATACAAAATAAAAACATTCTGCTCAAAAAATATCTTGCTCAAAGCTGTCCCATTAATTGGGAGCTATGGAATATGTGTTTGAGCACCAAGAAATGTAAAAAGCACATCTAAGCATTCTGATATTACTTACTAATGGTTACAGTGGACTTTTTTGTCTTTCTTTTTCCTATTGCTAGCTCTGTTATTTCTTTCAACTTGACAGTTCTTTAGTGGAAGAATTCTCATGAAGTTAAGGGTTATGAAGTAATTCTACATTCAATAACTTCTAAATAATTATGAAAACTAACAAGGCCAAAAGCCCCACAAAACTATTTAAATATTCTTTAAAGGGTTAAATCTCAAAAACTCTTAGTTTGAGTTGTAGCACGCAGAAAGACCTGGCAACCTGCAAAGAAGGCATCAGGATGAACCTCTATCTTTTCTTTATGACAAATCACAAGGAAGAAAACTAGAGAGAATGCTGCCTTTAAACACAAATAACCTTTCTCAATCATAAATCATAACTGAGTTAGAAAAAACATTACCACTATTTTGATCTCATTGAAGGAAAAGGGAGACAGACAAGTGGATATTGATGCCCAGAATAATACCACTAATATAAAAATATACTGTTACATGTGTTTGTCAGGTGCTGGGTCAGAGACCAAGAGAGATGATTTATTCAAAGCCAAGAAGCAGATGGGGTGATAGTTTCACTCCAGGATTGAGATCTCTGAAGACATTAAAGACCGGGATGTGCACAGGATGCCCAACCCCAGTCTACAGGATGGACTGCTGAGAGAAGGAAACAAGTATCTCCAATCATAAGCAGCAATATTTAACTGGACACTGAAACAGTCTCAGTGGATATATGCTTTTATGGCTTACTATGGTCTTCCCGTCCACCTACTATTCTGTGTTCCACAGCCCACAAATGAACTCTGTCTTTCTTTATCCTTGGAGGTAAAACATTTTATTTCCCCCTTGTGCCCAAGGGCACAAGTAGCAATTTTTTTTCACGTATTGTTTAGCTGGTATCTGCTGACAGTATAAAAGTAGATAGTGTGGAAAGCAGTATAAAATACAGAGGAAAATACATGTCATCATATAGGCTTCTGAGGATATAAAATCACTTTGCACCCCAATGAAGACTTTTACGCTATGTAGGAAATAGAAAAGAAACACCTCCCTTTATGCAGTGATCTAGGACATGGAGGTTTCCAGTGGAAAGCAGTGACTTTAGCAGAGGCAGAGACTGTCAGTAGAGCTGTGCTTCAGGCAAAGGCTGCCAGCAATTCAAGGGCCATGCTCGCACGTGTGATATTAGATCAACCACCAATTCGGATCCAGCTGGACTGTGGAGCCAGCTGCTACGTAACCCTTCAACACTGAAAAGCAGCAACATGAGACTGGAAAAGTGGTTATACACTGGTAATGCATAATTCAGAAGCCATCAGGCAAATCTGGGCTGTCCAGAAGAAACCTTGACACATGCACATGCCATTTGCTTTGGAGCAAACTTAGAACTGACCTCTGTGCAACCCTGTAGTATCCTCAGCCTGGAAGAGAGTACGCATTTATGATCCCTTATCCCACCATGAGAAAAAAATGGATGTCCAGAAAGCAAAATAAATCAACAAGTTGAATACCAGTCCAACCGACAAAATTACTGACAGCATATTTCCAGCAGGCTTCTTCATACCACAGCAAAGGCTGGAAATTGGGCAGCAGTACATGCCATACACTTGGTATGAAAGCCTTTAGATAAATCCAAAATTGCTAAGGCATTGAAAAGAAATCAGCATTTACTGCCAATTATTGAAAAGCCTGAATGGACCTCAGATTTATTCAGGACAAAAGCACTGACTATATAGGCTGTTAAGACCATATGGAGCTGTGCAGGAGTGAAGCACTAGTCTGAGCACAGACGAGCAGAAGCTCAGAAGCATTCTTCATTTGATCTCAGCCATGTATTCTATGGTTATTAATTTCTCAGAAAGAAAGTAAACCAGACAGACAGAAACCAAACATAGTTTTTAGTAATGGCTGTTGTGCACAGTCCCACCCAACCATCACTGAGTGTGCCCAAACAACTACAGCACAGGCCTCTGGTGCACAGACACTACCAAGAAAAAGACAGAAAGAAGTACCCAAGGTATCAACAGCTAGTCAGACATGATGGGAGGCCCAGCAATCAGCAGTGATCCTACAAGAAGCTGAGCTTCTACTGCACTGTTGGACAGGATGAGGGCAGTGAAGAAATGCTGGCAGAAGTGACTGTCCAGTGAAGGATGAATATAAGCACAAGTGAAGCTTTTCATGAGGGTCCAGGACTAAGAACAAGAGAAGGCAGATGCTTTCTTTGCACACCGTCTTCCAGGCAGTGGAGATACATCTGACACTGAGCAATACTCTCTTAAGGACTTGAGTAATGCATCAAATGGATACAAGTGAAGACTTCAGTACTTACTGGCTTAATTCCTTTCCTTTGTGGTTGTGCTCAGCTCCCTGGAAGTGTTTAAGGCCTGGCTGGATGAGGCATTGAGCAATCTGATGTAGTGGGAGGTGACCCTGCCCATGGCAGGGGAGGTGGAATTAGATGATCTTTAAGATCCCTTCCAACCCAAACCATTCTATGACTCTATGATTCTATGTTTAGGAAAGTAAAGAGGCTACCCTAAGTAGCAGTATGTGGATGTTGTTTTGTGGACAGAGAAAAAAGAAACCAAAAACCTGAGGCCACAATGATCATGCCATGAAAAATGGTGGGAAAGTCTTCTACCAAATCTGTGGCATTAGTAATTTAATAGCTTGCTTCACAGATCATCAGCATCTAGTAAAGACAGAAGGAATACAATTTCACAAATCCTACAGCTCAATCCTACATTAAATCTGGCCTGAGCTCACGCAATTTAAATGTGAGTTCCAGTTAAAGGTAGTCAGGAACAGCTCATTCTGGCAGCTTAAACATGAAGAAAACTTTGAAATATAGTGAACTGTTATGAAGGTGTATATATTGTAAGTGACCCGAGAAGGAAATTAAATAAATCTTTTCTGTGATATCACTTGCAAAAGTGAAATAAATCATTAAGAATAAGGCACCAGCCCCACCCAAGGGAAAAGGGTATGGCAAATACAGTGTCTTGCAAGAAATGATCAACAAACAGGCTGCAAACATTTCTTTGTCCGTAATCGTCATGCAATCACATGTGATAACCAAAGTATTCCACTACTGAATCACGTCCAGAAGACTCTGATGTTCTGGTCACTTGTGATCACGATCAAACTTAGACCTAAAGGACAGGAAAAATCACAGAATGACAGGGGTTGACACCCCTGCCAGAGTAGGGTCACCCAGAGCAGTTTCCAAAGGAACACATCCAGAATATACTGATAAAGGAACTATTTCAAAAGAATTAAGCTTCAGCTCAATATGCAAGTGATAGAGCCTCTTATATACAGTGTAGTGAAATGAAATTTGAGAGGAATATGATTGTGATTTCAAAGGATATCTGAGGCATGGGTACCAAGGTGAGGCAAAAAACGTTGCTTAAACACAAGGACACAGGCTGACAACAAACACTGGGAAGATGGTATTTCAAATTCAAATAGTAGGTTAAAGAAATGTACGTACCAGTAAGTAGATATTGGTAAGTTTCTGAAAGGGTTAACATTTTATAAATGCCTGATGTAAGAGTGATTGCACTGAATAATCAAAAAGGCCCCATTAGCTGTTCCTTCATCAAACCGACGCTATCAGCCAACTCTGAATGAAACAATTGCATGTTTATTTTTTGGGCTTTAAAAATTTTTCTGCAAGGAGAAAAACTCCAATCTTAAGGATAATCTTAGGATTATCCTTTAAGAAGAAAAGAGAATAACTGCTTTTCAGTGTTATAAGAAAAGGCAAGATGAAATAAAGATTCGTAAGTATCCACTAGGACATGAGCCCCTTGCTTTTGTAATGGCACTGGCCCGACTGCACATTTTAGAAGAACCATTAAGACTGACATTTTTTTGGTGGTTGTTCAAAGAATGATTAATGTAATTGTGATGTATCACCTTAAAAATCCTTTTGATTTCTGGATGATTCTTTCTTTTCCTACTCCAAGGACACTCTCTCCTTTGAGCATTTTCTAATAAATAGCTGAGAGTCTACCTGACAGGCAGCCAGATAAAAGGAGGCTGTCAAATTGCTTCTCCACAATAGGAAACCCATTTATATGAAACACTCCTACTGAGAGACTGTGTATATTGCAGGAAAGAGTTGGAAGAAGATGACCTATCCCTCCGATTTGTATCTGCAGGGGTTCTGGCATCTTGCAGGACACTTGTTGCAGTGAAATAATTATTAGATTGTCAGTATTCCAAGGAAAATAAAATATCTACTCAATTTTACTGTGAAAATCATGCAAAATAGCTAAGTGTGCTCTTTGATTTTGTTGGACTACAACAGTGCACTGAAATCACCGACTGTCAGATGTAATATGACAACCAAATTCTTGGAGGCTGGAAGTATTCTGTCACTGTCCTGCTGTGGGTAATTTATGCCACTCATCCTCAGGATCATTTGAGCAGCAGGAAATGTTGGATCTTATTCTATTGCCTCAGTGGAAAATGTACTTCAAGGCAACTTGGTGACAGTGCAGTGATGGGATCCCAGGTGTTAAACTACCAGCAGCACTGTAAGGGACACATAAAGCACTGCCTCTGCTGTTCCTCCAAACCCATCATCTAGCATTGCTTCTAGCCTGGCAAAAAAGCAGTGAAATATAAAAGTAGTCCTGATGTAGACATTGAGAAAGCAGATTAAAAAACTCAGTTCCTAGCAGGTTCAAGAGGAACAGACTTATATAATTGTTTCCCACGTGGTGATGCCCCGCTGTGCTGCTGACCCAAGTTAAGTTTCCCTACTTACTGGCACTGCATTCATGCCAGCAAGGGCATACTAATGCACCCAGGCAAGTGGTGCTTCAGTTCTGCAGGAGGATTCTTGAGTTGTCCTTAACTTCTCATCCTTCATTTTGAATGAGGGTGGGAGAAAAATAAAATTTTGGAATGCATCTTGGTCAGGATGCCGTGGTCAGGATCTGATAACTTTTAACAAAGGTCCAGATGAATAAACAAGATGATAGTGTTGTGCTCCATAATCCAGGACCATGGAAACTCGAGGTATCGGCAGAACCACTCCAAGGTGAAAAATTCAACCCTGAGGAGGACTACCTGCTTTAACACAAGATGGCGGTGCGACCCCAAAACCCAGTTCTACAGGACTAAGTGAGACTGTGCCAGAGGGCAGATCTAAATTAGCATTCCAAGCAAGAATCTGTATTAGCATAGGTAAGAATTTAATGAAGATACATGTAACTCGTGATAAATACCTGGCTGAAGGAGCTATCCCAAGTGTTGCCCAGTGCTGCAATAAAGAAATGCCTGCTCAGTAACACTGCTTATTTGGTTTAACTTTGTTTTAGTTCCAATCTGCAGCTTTGCTGGCCATCTGAAGGAGCTGTATGCACAGGCTAAAGAAAGCAAGAATCAGTGCCTTCTAAGCCTATCAGAAAGTCTACTAAACCAGACGTATGCCAGGGAATGTATACAGAAAACCAGAATTACCATGAGATCATGAGCTCTGTGATTCACTTTACTCAAGCATAAGCAAGGTCCAGCTCTGCACTTGGATTGTGAGACCTTGTCCAAAACCCACAGAGTCCAGGAAAACTCTTTGGGTTTAAATGTTTGGGTTTTTTTTAATAATTGGAGACTTCGTTTTAATTATTCGCTGTGATGTGACTTCAAAGAGAAGAAAGAACCACGTGTCTCTCAATATGGCTGATCCAACAAGGGGCATACTCGTGAGGGGAAAATAAAACAATACTGGCAGGTTGAGACAAAGGCAACAAAAGCAAAATTTAACACAAGAACCCCAGCGACAAGAGAAACAAAAAAAGAACAACAATAACAGGAGTGAGGGAATGTACAGGTTTGATACTATACCACAGATGGCCACCCCTCCACCACTTCCTGCCCGCTTCACAGCCAGCCCTGGCTACCTGTGGACACAGGTTAGGTGGTAATGAGATACCTGTATCTGCAACACTTAACCCTATCCCTGCCAGATCCAGCTCATTAACAGCACGTCTTTAAATAAAAAGAATTTTATACTATTTGTTCATGGGATGATGAATAACAAAACTGACTGGTGAAGTTGAGACAGACTGG
>VZTY01004218.1:627062-687184 GCA_013400935.1 Turnix velox
GAAGGGGGCAGATTCAGGCTTGACATAAGAAAGAAATTCTTTACAGTGAGGGTGGTGAAACACTGGAAGAGGTTGCCCAGAGAGGTTGTGGATGCCACCACTCTGGAGGTGTTCAAGGCCAGGCTGGACATGGCACTGAGCAGCCTGGTGTAGTGGGAGGTGTAGTGGGTTGGAACTCAATGATCTTTAAGATCCCTTCCAACTCAAACTATTCTATGATCCTATGATCCTAAGATTTGGCATAGACAGATATGCAGGTCTATTTACAGATTTACAAAGGAAACCTTGCACGGCACCTGCCCACACATAATTCTGGCTCCTGGCACTACTTTAAGGAGTATTGAATTCCTTCCCACCCACACATCTTTACATAAGTAAAAGCTTAAACATCTACTCAGACTCAACTTTTTTTTTTTTGAATGCAGAATCCCTTGAGTGCCATAAAAAGAAATACTGGTGTTAAAGAAACTTTAATTTCCACCATGCTCAGTAACTGATGTGCTAAACCCCAAGATTTTTAAAACAGCACACAGTTTATTTAAAGTTGTGGATGCCCACTTCTAGTGCACTGCCTTTCCACTAGAGCCTGAGACCACCACTAGATCTTATTCAGCAAGTGGAAAAAGTTTCTATCCTGAATGGCTAACAAAAAGAGGGGTCACACAACATTACTTCCAACTTGTCACATGAAGAAGGGCAACCTGGGGCAGAATTTCCTAGCCTGGGGTGGCGCCAGGGGGTTTCTACCCCCTGACTAGGAAAGCATGGTCCTTGAAGAATGGCAAGGAAAAGTAGATCAGTGTTTATGTCACTGAGTGACATAATTATGTACAATCATCAGTTTTAGAAGTCCATTGATTAAGGGTAGGTTGGAAAAAACACCATACAGGAGCATTAATGAAAGGGAAAATTAGATCTAGCTAGTGATCAATACCACCAGTTCCACTTGGCTTTAGGAGAAGTTTTTAAACAGTCAGACTGGGGTTTGAGCTTGCCCTGGTCTTCACAGATCAAGAAGCTGATTTTTTTTTCCTTTCCTTCTGATTCCACCTGGTCTTCTGCAGGACAGCAGCAGTCTGTCATTCTTTTTCAAAAATTACTATGTGCTACCATCTTAAAATAGCACTACTCACAACCTGTATTTGGATAATGCAAGACATCGACAGGCTTGGGACATTTCCTGGCTGATCTCAAAGTGGCACCAACAGTAGAAAGGGAGGTGAAAACCACCACTGCCTGACATCAGCAACAGAACTACAGAAGAACTGGCAAAAATCAGTTCCCACTACTTTGGAAAAACCAGCTCAGCTTGGTGACTTCAGAGAGACAACAATGTCCACAGTATTATGGGCCGGTCACAGGGTAGGGCCTTGTTCAAATTCCATTTTGCCAGGCTCAACATTGGAAGTCTCTAGTTCTAACTGTGTCAACTTCCATGGTAATTCCCACTGTATCTCAGGGAAATATTTTGGTTGCTGCAAAATCCCAACTGAACTACTGCAAAAAATAGCACTGACCTCCTGGACCTAGTTCATACTTCACACCATTTCACTCGCTGCAGCTGTACCAACTTTAAGGGAATTTACACATTAGTGTATGAGAAAGGAAAAGTAGGTCAGTTGTCTTTAGAAAAACAACTGGAATCTTTAGAGCAAATTCATTGAAGTGAGCGTACATAAATATAGGAGAGAACAAGAATCTCAGTTGGCTTCAGTTTATGAAGCTAGCACCTGAGGTCTGCATTTCAAAGGCCTGTGCATTTTCCATAATTTTTCTGCCACCCATCAACCTGGTTTATTTATGCTACATGGATCTCAAATTAAAGAAAAATAATCATTTTCAGGCACCATTAACCATGAAATGGATTCTCCAGGTTTCACTGAATATTAATTAGATCACTTTTGCATTCATTGATATCTTAAATAATTACTGACCTGGGCAAGTAGCTCAGTTGGGAAAGTATCAGACTCCTAACCTGAGGACCAAGGATTCAAATGCCTGTCTAGGTGTGAGGTGTGTCCACGTTGAGCTGATGGTTGGACTTGATGACCTTTAAAGGTCCCTTCCAACCTAGTTGATTGTGATCCTATGATCCTTTTTAGTTGAATTATGCTACAGAACACAATACCAGCTCCAGATAGGTATAATGATTCCAGTGTATCTAATTAGATTAGGTAGAATGAAAGTTTAAAAATCCCAGAACAATAATCTTGTTCAAGTTACAAATCAAAAGCTTAGGGAGAAACTATGATAAAGGTATTCTACTTAAAATGTTTGCTGGGTCTTTTTTACTTTGTTCTAGAGTACAGAGCCTTATTCACCATCACATAAACATTATTAACAAAAGGCTGGCCAAGAGTTTGATCTGATGTTTCTTATGCTTTTAAGATGCTACTGGCTTATATATCTCTTAGAACTGAGCATGAACAGATTAGCAGAGTAACCTAAGTCCAATTGTTCTGCCCTCATAAGATGCAGCTGTAATTCCTTCTTCAGCCAGTGAATTAAAGTTGTCCTTATCATTACACACAAAGTTTTTAAAAAATGAATAAAAAGATGGATAATTCATCAGTATTTTTGTTAAGACCTTGTTCATTAACTAAATTATGATTTGCCTTCACTTCTCTAAAAGCAGTTGAAAATATTTTCTTCAACCCTACCATAAAATCACTAACAGAGGAGAATTCAAACGTGTTTATCAGTTATTTTGTGGCAAGACAGCTGCTCCCAACTGGAGGGAGTTAAATTACAGATTTCAAACAGTATCTTTGTTATAAACATCTCTGAGAACATAAAATTCTGTTTGTTCTGTAGGGAAATTCCTCCCCAGAGACTGAGCACAGAAGGGCACTAGAGATTTTATAATATAAATTAAAAGGATTCCTCCATTTTAAAACACTGTACTTCCATTTCTCAGCTATCAAGAGGCAGACTTCTAATAAGTGTTGCTCTAGGAAAAGCTGATCCTTAAAATTTTAAGGGACTGAGATCAGTAGGCTTGGTCAGGCCAACATCCAACACAAGGCAGGTCAATCTCTGATGTGAAATTGCTCAGAATTCTGCCACTTGAATTTTGAAAATCATGAAAGATTAAGGCTAACAGCCTTTGCAGGTGACCTGTTCCTGGGCTTGTATCACCACAGGGAATTTTTTACCTTTTCTGCAAATTGAATCCAATTCACTCAACCAGTGTGGAGCTGAAAGGAATAATTATTTCCCTGGTCCTGCTGGCTCCTGCCTCTTGTAAATGTTTCTGTTAGTGCTTATCACAAATACATTCTCTCTTGTATAAACATATATACATAAAATTGCCACTCACCAGCCACTGCTGAGGTATTTCTGGCAGAGGCATTTGAGGAGGCGCCAGCAAACTGTTGGCAACTTCTTGCTTCTGTACGTGTTCTTTTATTTCAAAACCTGTGGAAGAGCAACAGACATCTTTATGCTTCAGTGGATGCAAACAGGCCATTTTTTCCACATTTGGACACCACCAGGTCTCACTGTCACATGTTGAAAACTGGCACACAGTGCTGCTCCCAACCCACCTCCCAAGTGCAGTTACCTCAGCAGGACTGTAAGAATGCTGGGAATTCAGGAATTTAATCAAACAGAACAAACACAGACTTACCTTATATAATAATAACCTATATGTTATTTGGGTCAACAAATACCAGACCTAGAAAAATTTACAGGAAATCTTTCTGGACTGCCTATCCATCTGGAACTGAAAGATTTAAACAGCTGAAGTTCAAACACACTGCCAGGCATCTACCAAACAGATAAAGCCATTTACAAAGGGAAGATACCAGACCTGTGAACATCCCATTGGCACTGTACGCCAAGTAAACTGTCAACCTAGGAGTACTATATGGATGGCAATGGTTATTCCCATGGGCAAGGCCATCATGTAGAAATGAATCCTAACACCCCTTTACTGTTGAAAGAATCACAGAGTTGGAAGGGACCTTCAAATGCAATCTAGTCAAACACCCCTGCAGTGACCAGGGATATCCTGAACTAAATCAGGTTGCTTAGAGCCTCCACCACCTCTCTGGCGCCCTCACCACCCTCATGGTGAAGAACTTCTTCCTAATGTCTAATCTAACTCTGCCCTGCTGTAGCTTCAAACCATTGTGTTTCATTCTATTGCTCCAAGCCCTGGCAAACAGTCCCTCTCCAGCTTTCTTGTAAGCCCACTTTCAAATAATGGGAGGCTGCTATGAGGTGTCCCCAGACCCTTCTCTTCAACAGGTTGAGAGGCCCCAATTCTCTCTGCCTGTCCTTGCAGAGATGGAGGATGCTATCACACCCCAACATGGAACATACTGCTGCAAACCAGCTCTCCATTAGTAGAACTGCACACTGAGCATGTTTTCCCACTATGTATATCATATTCTTCTTTTTTTCTTTTATTTTTTAAAATCCCATAGTTTTGCAGATGAATTTAAAAGGGAAAAGGAAATGAATGTAAAAGCTTCTTTTGATGGTCCTTTTTATCAGTCCTGCATCTCCCTCCCAGAAAAATCCACTCATTCTAGCACATTAATTTAAATCCTTGCTGAACTTACTACATAGGAACATGGCATCGTTTATTTTTCTAAATATCTAAAGGGAGACTATGGTGCATCTCCTCAATGTTCTTGCAAAAATTCAGTCAATGGATTATACCCTGCTTACTCCTCAACTGAATTTAGCTTCTAGTGTTTAGTTTAGTTTTTAAAATACGTATTTACTTAGTCAAATGGATGTCTTTTGGTCAAGATCATATAATTCTTTGAAATGTAATCAATGATGAAATGTTTCTTGTCATAATAACCCAGTCCCACTGGGTGTGAAGTCATGGATTGAAAAACAACACTGCTAAAATAAACTGGCTCAAAGTGCCACAGATTCTTCTTTCTTCCTACAAATGAAGAGGGTGATCAGTGTGTGGAAACATTCCAATGTATTTTCTTTTTTTCTAATAACTTCCCCTTGTTCCTCATTTTGTAGGACGAATCCATATTATGACTGCTATCAATATCAAAGTCTCTCTTGCTTTCCATAACATCCAAAAGTCAAATATCAAGACGTTTTTAACTGAAAAAAAAATGTATTTTTAGTGAATTCTACTGACTTTGTAAAACTACTTTTCCCATTATTTTAAACTGGCTCTGTAAAACTACTTTTCCCCTTGTTTTAAACTACATGTGTTTAAGCAATAACCTGCCCTAACAAATTACACAGCAAGTCAGCATTATAAGTTTACAGCATCATGTCCCTTTAAGGAAAGCAGGCGATGCTGACAGGCATATTAAATAACTAAACCCACCAACAGTTCTTACTCCAAAATAAACTGTTTGTTCTTCAGAAGAAAGTTGGAGTTTCAGAAGGAAATGCCAAGTGTTTTGTTCAGACCTACAATCTTTCTGGCATGCCAAGGCTCAGGAAGAAAATAAAATTTATAGTTTTGCCAGCTATTCAGAGTAACCACGGGTTTGGATGTGGGGCAGGTCGAGGTCAGCAGCTCTGAACTGAAGGATACATTTCCCTGGCCCAGTGTTCTCTGTTTAAGAAGATATTATGAAGAAAATAGTGTGCATTTGGGAGGTGTAACAAATCAAGGCAAAGATTTCTAAAGAATTCCCCAAATAAGAACTATCTGGGTTTAAAGTGTTTTGCTGAAAGCCAACAAGCCCATTACGGTAATTTCCACACCTTTATAAAGAAGAATACAATTGTCCATTTCCAGATGTTCTAAAGAGCTCCCAGTTGCACACATCCTTCATTATTGCTCCCCATTGGTCTTAAATCGTTTGTTCCAGCAATCAAAATATCCTGCTGGATTCACACAGTTGATTTTTGCAGATGCATATAAAGAGTTTGAACTCAACATAGCCCTCTTTAACTGCACCAGCACCCCAAGAGCTCTCATGAAGTGATGTGGGTGGAGTAAAACAACGTTTTGAAAAACAAGACTCTGAATGACAGTTCAAATTAGCTACAGAGAACTGTGGCTTTATGCCTCTTTTATTGCTTTTAATTTGAATGAAGAGACGCATAGTTTCATAGGGATGGGAGTACTGAATGTTATAACTGATAAAAAAAGCAGCAGGGTCAGCTCCAGTCAAGTACATGACTCCCAGGGCAGTTTCACATGTGCTTGAAGCCAGCAGAGGATGGCAGAGCTCCAAACAAGGCATCTCCTCTCCTTCCCTGCCTTGTTCCTGTCCCTTTACCAACCTCGCCTTTGTGCCAGTGTAAGCATGTGTGTGGCCTCAGGTTGAACCAGATCAGGGAAGTAACATGTGTTAGGACCAAGCCAGAAAAAAACCCATCACAAACAAATATATTTGTGCAAGCTCAAAGGAAGATGCAATACAGGATAAGCAAGAACATGCGTGTAGCCTGGGGAGAGAAACAGGATGCTTTTTTTAGAGGCCACACTGGCTTGAACTCTTATTTAAACTACAGATCCATAAAGCAAAGTTTATAGACATAAATCATAGTCCTGTCCTATGGAGCTCTTGCACTTGGATATTTCAGCAAAATATTTTATCTTGAGAAAATGCCAGTGATGGCACAAAGACCTTATGAAGTTTCCTCAATTAGTTCACAGTTTCAATGATCAAAACATGCTTTACTTCCACTTCAAAATAAACACAATCATCCCTGCACACTGGATGTGTAAGTCAAAGAGCTCATTCTCAATCATTCCTTTCCTACATCAAGTGTAATTATGATTCATCACTTTGTATAATTTGAACATTTATCTGGATCCTTTCATCACTTTTATGACTTTTCTTTGAAATTACTATATTTTATCTCCTTGAATGCAGGTGCTAGGAGCAGGTATAATGTTTCAGTCACAGTTCCACTGAACTAAGCTTCATCACTTCATACATGGATCTTCTACGGATCTTACTAGTGGATGGATCCCATAATAGGATGTAAAGGATCTTGTTATAAATCTTGTTACAGACTTTAAAATCTAAACAGAATGTGGTAAAAGGCAGAAAGCTATGGTCCTAGGGTCTTTTAATCCTTGTCCGTATCTATAATCATAAATTAAGCATGTCTAGGAAGGTATGGAGAAATCCATATCCATACAGTTAATATCTCTCTAAAATAGGGTGGAGGGTGATGATTTTGAAATGTCAGTTTGGAACAGATCTTTGTCTGCACTAATTCCCAAGTCACACCCAGGATCTGATAGAGGAGATAAGTCATCTCAGGCCAAACCCATGCAAAAAAACACTTGGTAATTTAACAGCACAAATAATTGAGTTCCTGGGTTCAGAATCATAACCCAGCACTGTTCAATTTACTAGTAGACCTGTAACTTTTGTGTCCTGAAACATCATCCACATCTCAAATTGCAGGTTGTCACCTACAGAGCTTGGGTTTGGATCGCTTTGGGAGCATGAAGCCTCCTTCCACAATATGAATCTGCCACCTTCTCTCAATAGTACAGACAAAATAGTGATAGATCTTTAAGAATGTCAAAATGGAAAGGAGGACAACAGCTATCTTCAAGTTGGTCTCTTGAACAGGAATCCTGTGATAAAAATTATTTATTTACTGAAGGGAAGAAACACTGCACCAAATGGGACCACATTTAGCACTGGAGAAGAAACAAACAATAAAAAATGCAACTGCTTACAGTGTGGCATTTTTCTGCAACACACTCTAAATATTTTTCATAAATCTAAAGACCAAGGCTTTACACTGACAGTATTTCTGAAGAGACAGAGGTCTTGTAGCCCAGGTGTCACTTCACACAGAGATGCGCTGTAAGGAAATCTGAAAGTGCTGTTAGAAAAAAACAGTGAAGACTATTCTTCACATAAGGTCTGTGGAAAGGTCGCTGTATGCGGTGAATTATTTATATTGCATTCAGTTCCATAATCTTGAGGGAGATGAAAATAACTGTGCGATCAAAATGGGTTCAGATAGTAAGAAAAGGGCTAAGTGAATAATATCCTAGTTGCAAACATGCTGACAGCCATCTCCAGCTCTGGCTTAGCACTCCTGTGCACTAGCTCCATACCTGGATGGCTTTGGGTCATTTGACAGAGATGAAGCAATCACACATCTACAAAATGGCACTGTGACCAGCTATCCCTGAGGCAGTATTAATTTCCCATCAAAATTCATAAATAAAAGGAAGTAACCACTACACAAGAGAAGCAAAAACATTTTATCTAGTGCATAATTTTGTGCTTTTCTACGTATTTATTGCTGAACATAAAGGAAACCATTCAGGAAACTTAAACTTCACCCAGTCTTTCTGCCTTGCTTCAACTTAGTGCTTGTCTTTAGCCCTTAACACTGACCTTTTGATGACTGTATCCTCAGGAGAATGTTAGTTATTACTGCCTTCTTCTCTCTGACAGTGGAAGTTAGATATTCATGGTCCAGAAGTTCAAGAAACAGGCGTAGCTCAACTATTAACTCTTCCATGGCTGAAAGACAAAAAAAGATTGTTATTTCTTATGAAAAGCCCCATTAGCAAAAAGAGATCATTCTCAGTTATTCATATTCCTAATTATTTTCTAGCATTTCTTAAAAATGAATGGTCCTCCTTGATGGCAGGAGGTAAAAGCAACAGACTAATCCATTGGTGAGGACTAATGGCACTCATAGTAATTAACTCTAAAAGACAGTTCTTTTCACATATAAAATCATCAAGCCAGCACTAGACAGAAGAAGGTGCAGGAGGGGTGGCCATCTGTTTTTGTAACAGTGCCACTCTGCTCCCTCTCCATAAAACAAGTAAGTCTGAAGAGCAGAACAAACTCATAGTTTGATAAACCTTCTAGACAAATTGGTATTTTTATAAATCTCTAGACAAAGTCTCTCTTTCCTCCATTTTTGCAGTGATGGAAGCCTCATCCCTGGAGACACTCAAGGCCAGGCTTGATGAGGCTCTGAGCAACCTGATCTATTGCAAAATGTCCCTGTCCACTGCAGGGGAGTTGGACTAGATGACCTCTGAAGTTCCCTTCCAACTCAGCACATTCTATTATTTATTATCTATGGTGAGAGGAGAAAAGAATAGGTATTTATTAGTGATTAATTTTTCAAAGTCAATTTCCCAAACTATCACATAATTTCTTATCACTCCCTAGATTCTTCCAGATCGCAAAGCTTTGCAATTCTTCCTATAAGAAATTTCTTCTCTGCATTCTCAACATTTCTCATTTTTTTAATCAAATTTTATAAGCATATTTCTACTTTTTCCTTCCAAATTACCTTTTAAGTCTTGAATTGTCTTAGTAACAACAGTAGCTCATAACTCTGAGTTTCTCCAGTCCCTTCAGCGTACTCACTATTTTTAGTTTAAGTTTCATCTTGGATAAATTGGTTCACATTTTCATACTCCCTACACCTGATGACATTTCGCTCATTAAAAGATGAGGAGAAACATCGGTTCGATTTCAGGGCCGCATCTAGGATTAATCTCCATCCTATCCTCAGTCCAAAATGCCTCTATGAATATTTTAATATATTTTAAAATCACAATACCTGAATTTCAAGAGCAATCACTAGGCAGTCTTTATGAAATTTAACCAGTATATAGTACGAGAGATGCATATTTTTCAAGTAGTTCTAGAGCCATATAAATTACTGTCAGTAATTGAATATATTACTGTACTCAAATTTCTTTGCAATGCCATGTTTTCTGGATTCTTTAAGTAAATAAGCTGAATGGGAGCCTTCCCCTCATCACCAAAGAACACCCTGTGCCACAGTAACCCCATTTGTCTGCCAAGAACTTTCACTGCTGGGAAGGGAGAAAATGAGGAAAGCAGCAGATACCACTGAGGTGCGCAGTGTGCATAAATGTTTTCAGTTATTAAAAATTATAAGATTCTTGTACTCAGGACCTTATAATATAACATAAACAAGTAGAGTGTAAAATGAGAAATTAAAATGGTCCAAGAGGGAGTTAAGAAGCAAAGGGATCAGGAAAGAACAGAAAAGGAGATAGGAAATTGCTGCTGAAGAAACTTCTGGGGCCTGGATCAGCTCAAATCTCTCCTGAGCCTCATCACATAAGTGTGTGGCCTTCCCTTTCTCCTCCATGTCTTTGGAGAGTTTCTGGGTTTCAGTCACAAACAGCTGCAACCTTGTTCATGTAGAGCAGCCAAGCCACCAAAGGTACTGGAAGCAGTTTAACTGCATCCAGGAGAGAATTTATTTAAAAAAAGCTTTAGTTAGGACCAAGAGGATGACAAGATGAAGTTCACACTAGTGAGAAAATGCTTTAAAAATCTTGAAACCACTGCCTCAGGAACACAATCACCATAACTGCATTTATATTTGGCCTGATGTCCAGCACTGTGGTTCAAATATCTTAGACCACATCATAATACAGAGCATAAGACGACTTGTTTTTTCTGCCTTTGTAAACTTACAGGTACTAAAAGCAGAAAGACTTGGGTCTTTTCAGTCTGGAAAAGATAAGGCTGAGTGGGATCTTATCAATGCTCATAAATACTTAATGGATGAGTGTCAGGAGGATGAGGCTAGTCTCTTTTTTTGGTGACCAGTGACAGGTAACCAGACAAATTTGAGCATAGGAAGTTCCATGTACACAAGAAGAGCAACTTCTTTACTTTGAAGATGCCAGAGCAATGAAACAGACTGCCCAGGGAGGTGGTGGTGTCTCCATCACTGGAGAGATTCAAAACCCACCTGGACATGCTCCTGTGCAACCTGCTGTAGGTTGGACTAGCTGAACTCCAGAGGTCATTTCCAACCCCAATGATTCCATGATACCATGATTCTGACTTCAAACAAATGTCTCAAATATCATATTAAAATTTTACCAGGATTAAACTGGAGTTGTTTTCTCTTGTGGGAGTTAACATCACAACATGAAAGTGAAGGAAGTAAGTTCTGAATTTCTCTATAAATATACGCAATGATGTTAAACATTGAAAGAGAAAAAAGGGAAACACTGTTCCCAGCAGGTAAGAAACATTCTTTCCATGCATCTTAAAAATCCACTTTGCATTTTAATATTTTTTCTACTTACGCAAAGCACAAAAATACCATGGAGTGTGAGTGCATTCAAAGTACTTCAAATAAGGAACTGAAAAATCTCATTTTTCAAACATAGCAACAAATAAATTTGTATGAACTCAAGAAAAAAAAAGTTTGTCTGTATTCAATTCCTGGCTTATTTTCTGGATTAAAAAATCTTCTTCCTAGAAATGTAGCGATGTGCTCACAAAGAGCAATGGAAGTGAATAATAGAAAATCCACATAATGCATATTTTCAGTAAGCAATCATTACTTCTGAAATGAGAGGGTAATGCAAGTCCCAAAGAAAAACATACTCCTCCAGTGAAAGATTACCCTTGGACATATGACATCACCACAAAATAAGAATAATAATCACAAGGCTCTCAAATAAGGGCCAATTTATTTGACAGCTTTGGCTGCATTCTCATTGCCAAAGGAATGACTTCTAAGTGGCAGGTGGTGAAAGGCAGGGTGGAACCCAGGGATGGTAATCACAACAGTAAGCAGATTTTAGCTCGACTGAGGAGCAAAATCACATTCCTCATTAAACAATGAGAAGCCCATTCTATGCTCAATAGGAATTACAGGCCCCTAAAGGGCTGCTGCAATTGCCATGCACAAATAAAAAACAATGATACATCCAGAAGGGTTTCCAAGACCAGCTCCTGAGAGTTTTAAAGTTTTTGAAGCAACAGCGCATAAAACTGATGTGCACAAGCCAGCAATGGAATACACCAAGGTAAAAATAATCAGAGGAAGGCAATTACATCACACTATAGTTTTTGTTCCAAACCAAAACTAAAACCAACTGGGACTGAAAGAGTATGATGATGCAAGTTATTCCAAATCTACATTTATGGGCACTAGCCTACAAATGTTTTTTTAAAGAATATAAAGTTTTCACTTCCAATTGATTAGAAACTTCTTAGGAGCACTGATATACCCCACAAATGATGTCAAGGTGGTCTTCAACTTGAAGAAAAAGACTAGGATGATCTCATTAGAAGAATGGTTGGGTTGTTTTCTGGTCACTCACTGCAATTACAGTATTCCTTAAGCATGCCACACCACGTATGACCCAAAAGTGCTTTCTAGTTGACTAATATCTGCTGAAGAATTTCTAAAGAAAAAGACAGATAGATGAAGGAAATATTATTCTCTTGTCCATTTAATACAAACCCAAGGCAAAAGAAATGCAATGCTATGCTTGCATTACTATGGTAAATCATAGAATACAGTGAGTTAGAAGGGACCTTCAAAGGCCATCTAGTCCAACCCGCCCTGCACTAAGCAGTGACATCTTGCACTAGAGCAGGTTGCTCAGAGCCTGGCCTTGAATGCCTCCAGTGATGGGGCTACCAACACTCTGGGCAACCTGTTCCAGGTTGCATGTGTACAAATATGTCAATAAACATCTTCCAGGAAACACAAAAATCCATATCAGCATTATGAGCTCTACCTTGACGGAAAGAGAAGGAGAGGAAATCCCATTTAACATCCTGAAACAAATCTGATTTGATTTATGGATCATATAAATGCCAGTCTTCAGGCCATACATGAGAATTGGGTATTCAAAGAATATGTACTTTGGCCCAATACAAGCACACACATACACATCCATGTTTACACACACACACACACAGAGAAGCACTGTATTTGGTAACCATTAAGAGGTTTTCAAAGTGGATGTCTCAGCCTTGAGTTTGCCTTTATGGTATTTTATTGCAAGCTCCTATTAAATGAAATACATACCTAATCCTATAATAGTACTTATTCTCCAAAAAAAGTTCATACTGCAGTTTTGTCCTACATAAAAAAAGATGATCTCTAAGTCATACATATACTACAGAGCCAACTTCAGTGCATCTATGTTCTCACCTCTTAAAAATCACAGTATGTGAAGTACTGAGTCTTTCTTCAGAAAAAAAGTTAGAGCTAGAGATGGTTCTCTGGCTGAATGTTAGAAGTTACTCTGTTTCAAAATCTGATTGAAGTCTACTAAGATCCAATATGTAAAAACAGAAATACACAGAATCTCCCCTACCTTGCCAAAAAAACCCCTCGCTGGCATTTGGGTCCAGAAGCAGCAAAGAAGCCATACCAGATACCTTTGAATCAAAACCAGAGTGTAAAGTGGAGGTTTATATCCATTTCTATTGAAATAGTGTCAGCATCCTTAATTTTGGATGTTGTCATTTGAATACTTTACTAAAAAGCTCATAACAGAATACCCGTGGGGAAAACATGCCTGTATTTTATAAAGATACAAATATCAGAGACATTATGAACAACATAGAGCTGCAATGAGACAAAAGTCTCTAAACTGAAGAAAAACACAAAATCACTTTGACTTCTACTTGATCCTACCATGCAGTCACAAGAAAAATTCAGTTATCAATTAAAAAGTTTCCCTTTGTGACTGCATTATCATTATCTGGGAAAAAAAATTCTCAGGGATATTCACAAAATCTGGAAAGGGGCAGTGAAAAATTGTTCATCTATTCAATATGCGACGAGAAGCTAGAAGATATCTGAAAACTCTATTAAAATCCTACCCACCACGAAATGAAGAGGCATGACGTGAAAAATCAGGACTTTTCAGTAGAGGTTCTCTCATCAACCCCTCTTTGCTGCCCTGGTAATGATGGTGTTTGAGGTGTGATCAGCTAAGTATGCCAAAAACCTGCTCCAGAAAGTAAAGATGATCATCTTGGAGGTCCATGGAACTTCAAGGAAAAAATGGTAGAAGTGCATGAAAAAGAGGTGAAACTAAATAGATGAAGCCCAAAGATGATCAATTAGCATGGTGCAAGTAAAACACACACAAGGGTTGTCATCAAGTGTTTTAACATAAAAATAATAATTTTTAAGTCTCTCTAAAAACTCGTAACAATCACCCTTTGCTTAAAATTTGGAGCTCCCCAGACTGCTACAAACTCTTTTTCCAGACAGCTTGGGGTAAGAGAGGCAAAACACAGCTAAAAACTCCTCCTGTCTCATGCATATTTATGATCAACATCAGTGGGTATCAAGGGATGGTTCCAGGCACAATCCATGTGTATCCCTCTCTTCCTCTTTTCCCTCTCCTTCAGTTTTCTCAAGGAATTGGCTTTTATAAAACTAGCTTTCCAAAAAAGTTATCAGTGCTCCAAATGCTGCTTTTGCAATACTTGTGTGATGAAACAGGAGGTGGGAAAGCATTAAGGAATGTTTGGACAAGAAAGAAACTGCCAAAAATCCTACTGAATCAGCTACAGCCATGCAATAAGTGACAGCAATGCAGGAGTGTAATCCATTAGCATAAGGTAGATGGATAAAGAGTTTATTTTTTGAAGTCCAAACCGGTGTTTCAACACTGCCACAGACTTTAGAGAGGAATTCCTTCTTTTAAGCAAGTTCAGAGACTCAGAAGAAGAAGGAAAATGGAAGAAAGAGAAAAGAGAAGAAGGAAGAAAAAAGAAAAAAAAATTTTTAGTAGCAAAGGCATTTATTTTAATTTAAATAATAATTATCTATTTTGAAGATGTGATATATTAGCCAAAAAGAAAGGATAACCTTACTACAGAAACTCACAGTAGACTTTATCAAGTCAGTAAAGACTTTCTCTAAAAGTGTATTTTAAACATGAGGTTTCTTCTGTTTCCAAAATAAATATAGCACACCTTATAAAAAAAAAAAAGAACATGGATTTCACTCCAACTGCCTGCCCAGTTGGAGAGTCTCACCATCCTGCCTCTGTGCTACTGAGGGCATCCAGGTTGAGCTTTCTTTTCAGACTCCCATTCCCCCGCTTGGGCAGAAAATGGAAACTTCTTGCACTTAACCATCTCCAAATGTATCAGCTGACATCATCTCGTCAAGACAAGACATTCCAGGTCTTGCTTGCTGGCTCCTGCATTAGCTCAACTCCTCCATTACTCTAAACCACAAAAGATAAGCAGCCACTACAGAATTAATCCACAGCTCCCATTCCCACAAAAGTAAATCTGTTCCCACATGATGGAAAAAGGAGACAGAAAATCTGTGGCAAGAGGTGAAAGGCTGCCCCAGACTCCCAAGTCCCAAGAAGAGATGGGGTTCAGATAAGGCTGAGATAGAGAGAAACAGATAACCTGTGGGTTCTGCGTTCTTTTGCTACCACACACTTTTTAGGTTAAGATTTCTTTCAAAGTCACAAATAATTACATATCCAGCAGAAATATTAAGACAGCAAGTTAATGAACTTTATGGAATGGAAAAACAGCAGTAAAGCAAAAACATACAAATACAGTAATGGGAGGAACAGCACAGTTGCATGTGGTATTTTTTTGTATTCTGCACAGTTTTTACATGCAATACAAATAAAATACCAAACTCAAAAATAGTTCTAAAAATCCAAAGGCCGATCATGTCAGCCATACCTGCAGCACAGTCCAAGAACAGCTTGTGCTCCATGTATCTCCTGTTACAGGCTTCCAATTTGCAGCTAAAGACAGAAATTAGAGAACATTAAATTTTTGTAAGAACAGATCCAGAAGTCCTCACATTTGTATGTGAAGATGGGTAAACACTTTTTTTTTTGTATCCTACAGCACTTTTTATAACACTGTTCAGACTGCTTGGTCTATTATGCAAAGAAACTTCCACTGCTGCTTTTCCCAAGGAGAGAACCATCTTTTGCGTTCCCTGTCAGGATTTTGAAAAATACTTTAGATAGATGGATATACCGATACAGATTTATGTTAAGAAAATAAGACCAAAGGAACTCCTTTACACTGGTAAGAGAGCAGAAAAGTGAGAGCTGAAATCTCTCTTCCTATGGAAATTGCATTGTTCCTCACATAAACCTCTGTGTCCTTTAGAGCCACCCCTTTTTCTTAATTTGGAGAACTGTATTACGTGAGTAGTGGATCATAGTCAATAGAAAACTAATAGACTTTAAGACCTTGATTTCCATGTGCAGGGAATGAGGAATACCTGGTCACTGTCAGGCTCCTGGAAAATGAGGTTTGAAACACTTGGCTCATCATGCAACTCTGAAGACACAGAGGATCCATCACTCCAAGGCAGTGCTAGACTGCCAGGAAAATTAGAGCATTCTTTCTCTGATGCAACTCTGCATGATTTGAAAACTTGGAGAAGACATAAGAAGGTGCCCTAAAACCTACACTTTCTCATTCTATGCAAGTTGACTCATTTCTATATTCTGAATAAGGACATAAATGCCACTAAAGTCTCTTGGACCCATCTCTGACATACATGACCTATAAATGTAACCATGAAATACAGTCCCTATTGAAGACAACAGTATATACATTTCAACAGTGACATTAGCAAGCTGTGATAAAGTAGGAAAGATGTAATTCTAACATAAGGAATTCTCCTTGTAGCCATCCAGTTTATTCTCTGAAATACACCAAGGTCTGACTGATTTATCTTCCTTCCAGTCCTCTTTTGTGAGCACTGCATAAATAGGGAAACAAATTAACTTTTAGTTTCTTACTTTCCAGGGGAAAAAAAAAAAAGTCAAGCTCAGCCACCCAGAAGCAAATTATTCCTTTCAGTTCCTTCACTCAGCAAACACCCCTCTACATCAGGCAAAATAAGACTGACCAGAGTTTCCCTGTGTACTGGGAAGACCGTCGCAGTGAGTGCCAGGAGCCTGGATTTGGTCCAGGTGCCTCTGGGCTTGGGCAGAGAGTGCTCCCGTGGAGGGCCACAGCAAACACTCTGGCTGATTGTAAGGGATCAGTCAGAGCAGAATTCACACTTGCTAAAGGAACTTCAGAGTAACCTTCAAGGCCCCTCTTTTGTCTTCATTAATGTGTCTTTACGTGAAATTTACACTTTCTCTCTAGAAGCAGATACAGTTAGCAAGTAAGTTTTAAGAATCTAGGAAAAATTAAATCCCAGAAACTAAACTACACTTCCTTAAAGCAGAAGAACTGGAAGTCAAAAAAGTGCATTTTTACATATTTGTTAGAAAGCAAGAGGTGTTAAAGACTACACTAGAGATAAGCTGTCTCAGTAAATCAACTGAAGTTTTGACAGTTAAGCAAAAAACCACAGGGTATTCGAAAAGCTATTCATCATGGAATGTCATAGTGCTCCCTTAAAAATATGCAGAACCTTCCTCATTTAAATATTCTAGCATAACACTGAAGGTGCTATGAGGTTTTTGAAGAAATACAACAGTACATATGCCAAGTCCACTGCCTTGGGAAAACACAGGCAGTGTGACTGCAATGTGCAGAGACTGTGCAATAGAAGAAGGATCATAAATGCACTAGAACAATATTCATGAATGGATTTAGACCCCACAAATCTGACATAAGATCAACAACCACCCAGAGAACCAGTACCAGACCATCACATTTGAAAAGACTTGTGTACTTCATGGCAAAAAATGCAAATCATGAGGAGCTCCTTTAAAAAAATCCATAACAATTTTAATTACTAATGGTATAGCGTGCTGTAAAGTGGACAGAACCAATGAAATTACTGAGGCTATCTCTTCAAGGAGGCCTTCAAAACACGCAGTTAGATCCTTGAAGCATTAAATGCTGGATACTACACAAGCTTTCAAAGAAAACTTCATCTTTCTCACACTATCAGCAGACACTGAAGACTCATGGTGAGCTGGATCTGCAGGAAGTTGAAGTGTGAGGCTGAATACAAAACTTGGACTTAAAATTCAACTTCCCTCACCAAACAAAACAAAAATTTATCTACATTTAGGCTCTAAGGTTATGGACTAAAATAAGTAAGTGTATTCCCGTCACCAAAAAAACCCAAAAAAACCTGATTAAAAACATTTGGTCCTTATATGATGCTGTTCTCATGGTTTGGTGATGCTCATGTATTTCATTGCAATCTAGGCAATACAGCTAATACGTGCATGCTATGGAGATTTAATTTTTATTATCATACAGTCAAAGCCTGTGTTGAGTTGGAAGGCACCTTTAAAGGCCATTTAGTCCAACTACCCTACAGCAAAAAGGGACATCCTGCACAGAGTCTCAGCAAGCCTGGCCTTGAATGTCTCCAGAGATGGAGCCTCCACTATCTCTCCGGGCAACCTGTGCCAGTGCCTCACCACCCTCCTGGTGAAGAACTTCTTGCTAATGTCTAATCTAACACTGCCCTACTCTAATTTAAAACTACTGCCCTTTGTTCAATTGCTCCATGCCCTGGCAAACAGTCCCTCCCCATCTTTCCTGTAGCCCCCTCAGGCACTGGGAGGCCACTATGAGGTCTCTCCAGAGCCTTCCCTTCTCCAGGCTTAGCAGCCCCAACTCTACCAGCCTGTCCTCATAGTAGAGGTGCTCCAAGACTCTGACCATTCTCATGGCCACCTAGACTCTCTCCAACAGGTCCAACAGGAATTTATGACAAAATCAGAAAATAACTGTTTAACAAACCACTAATGAACTACTGCACTAATAAGCCTTTCTTGCAGGCTGCTCCAATCACCCTTTTGTCCAATTACCCCTGCAACTCTTTTGCAATACAGACTGTGGAGGACAGACTTACCTACAAGATCTTTCAGAAAATTTACCTGCCTGGTTTTCACTTCCCTTGGTCACTGTCTGGTTTTGCACATTAACTTGGTTTTTTACATTTGGTTAGGCTGCTCCACATGTTTGGTACAGCCTCCCTACTCCCTGCCAAGCAACTCTCCTATGAACTCCTCCCTTCTTTCAGCAGTCCCTCACATTTCCCTAATCTAACAGTTGTGCCACCCTGTCTCATCGTGCAGCTGGTTTTTTTATCTACATTTAGGCCAGACCCTGCAAACAGTTTCCCATGGTAGAAAAAAACAAAACATAAAGTCCCAATCTTTCTGATTGGTTTCATTAACTACAACAGGATGAGTTTGGAGAAAAAAAATAACCAGAACAAACAAACTGTGTTTAGTTATTAACATCTAAAAGGCAGTCATTTCATTCCTGTGCAGCAGGAGCTAAGTAGACAAACAGTTGGATGTTTGTTTCTCCTGCCAGCAGCAGGAGGATGCAGGGCTGAGGATGGGAGAATGGGGCAGCTGCTGGCACCAGCACAGCTCACAGCTGGCCCTTTCTATCAAGGAGGCGAGATTTTTTTAACAATAAAGAAATAAAAAGTCCATATAAGAGTATTTCAAAGCTCTGAGGATGTATGTCCAAAATCTTCAGAGGCTTTCAGTCACCCTGAATCTGGGTGCATTTTTGAGGTTAATGAGCTAATTTACTGTTTATAACATGTGCTACCATTGTGCTTATTGAATGGCATAAGCTACACCAGCTTCTCACTGTTACAGCATCTAAAAACTTCGTATCTGGCCACAAGAGGGAAAAAAAAATTGCACTTTACACATTTCCTCAGCATGTTCTCCCCATGACTACCCACTTGTGTCAGTTGATGGATACCATAAAGAAACAAATGGACCAGTGGATCCAGAACAAACCCTTCTGTTCAAATTATGCAGATGCCTCTGCAAATACTTCATCAGTATCACTGGGACTCAGGAAGTCACATTTTATGTCTGAGAGAATCACTGCAACTTTAGTTCTCTTCACTGGATGCCTGTCACAGCTGAGGGAATACCTTGATCAGCATGAGCTCCCCCAAGGGTTTGAGCGTGCCACTGATCTCAGTGCCCTGAATGACTGAATAAGGTCCTGGATGACCTGTTCAACAATATTTATCAAAAGGTGCTTCCCAATTCTTGCTGTATTCCTGAGTAACAAAGATGTGCTGCCAAATGTCCTCCCACTGAAATCTCAAAGTCAAAGATGCAGCACTCTCCGTCCAAGAAAAGCCAGGATTCAGTTTAAGGCAAGTTTGCACATTTTCCTAGGTTTATGTGCTTTGTTTCTCACAGACTCACAACCTAACTAGGAAACCACAGACTGCAGCATCTGTTGGTCTCAGTTATTATCAAAAATGTGCTTACTCTGGATAAAAGTTATCCTATTGCATCACAGCACAAACAGACTGTGTCACTCCCACAGCCATGAGCAGATGGGGCCTGGGCAGCATCCCTGGGTAGCCAGGCTGGGAAAGGAGCAGCTGGTGTGGCCGGGCAGCCACTGGATCCCACCAGTTCAGCCCAGCATCAGCCACAGCCACTACACAAAGGTAAAAGCTATCGATGGCAAACATTTGCATCCTTGCCTCATCTCACCATCTGCTTCTGCTGCTGCTCCCTTGAAAACTAATAGGGTGGTTGCTTGAATCAGAAGCTAATGATGCATCTGTCTTCCTCAGCATTACAGATAATTATTGGACTATATGTGCAACCCGTTCTGCAACTTAAAAGGGGGAGAAAGGGCCCTTCCTTCACCCAGAGAGATGAAAATGCTTCAGTTGTAGGCCCTGAAAGAAATGAGATTGAATCCTCCTGCTCCTAGACTGTGCTCCTGCACTTTTCCTTCTTATTCTTTCATCAGAACTAAAAAATAAATTAATAAAGTTTAAATCCATTTCAAAGAACATAAAAATATCTCTCACAAACAAATATACAGAAAAATCAGGTTTGGTCTTGCTTGTATGAAGTACATCTCCCCCTTCAATGACTAGGGCTGTTTGCTGATCATGGACATTAAGAAAACAAACTTGTTTCTTATCACATCGATCATTTATGCTTTATTGTTTCCTATCTGCATCTGATTAAGACAGCATGAAGGAAAGCAGAAATGTGATAATAACCAAGTGTATACATTATAAAGCCCTTGATGTAAGCATACTCATACAAACCTTAATTCTCTGGCTTTTAACCCAGAGAAAGTCTCAAAGAAGTATTCCCTGTATAGTAACTGTAACACATTAGATTTAGAGAAGGACCAATTTCATGTTTCATAGGAAATCTGTTCTCTTCTTTCCCATATAGGAAAGTCTGAACTGCTAACAGGAACTTCATCAATTGCATACTTCTTAAAGCCTCATATTAAGAATTATTTTATCCTATGTGCAGTTTTCATTCAAGTTACAATTTACTTACAATCAGAAAGCAAGCATTCAAATTCACCTGGATAGCCTTTTAGGAGAATTCTAGAGAAATGTAAATACCTAAAAAAACCCCAAAGGCGCTTCCCTCCTGTTTATCCAGTTTGAAAATGCAGTGAAGGACCTACCAAGAAGAAAGTCTGCAATATTTTTTTTTATTAAGCTAAACTTTGACTATTGTGGTTATAGTGAATAAGCTGCTAAAACTAAAAAAAGCATGGGAAAGGATAGAATGTTCCATCGTGTCCTAGTGGTTTCCAGTCCTGTTCCTCCTATTTGCAGAGGTTCACAACATATATTCACATTACCAACAAAATAATGCAAAACTGTCTCATTTACCTCCTACCAACAAGAACAGGACAGGCAATCAGCAAAAGGCAGAAAACAGCCAGTTGGAAAATGGCAACTACTTAAATAATTGTTTTGGGGTATTTGAAAATGAGAAAAGGGTGCTCCACAAAGGCCATGCTGTTCTGTGAATAGGAAAGCACATAAGAAGAAAAACAAGGGGGATGGGTCATTCAGAGTCCATGAACCTTAACAGTATTCCTTGAAGAGAAGCAAAAAGGTTTATCTCAGTATAATAGTTTGGTCACAGGAAAAATTGCAAACATGCACTTGCGGTAGAGGGTTCTTTTTCCACTTTTATGCTGCTTTAATTTATTTCCCTATGATTATAGCTTTTCATCCCCAATTTTTTCTTATGAGACATAAAAAAAAAAAAGCCAAATCAGCTTATGCTTTCTTTTCATTCCAGATGGCAAAATGACGAAAACCAACTGATAGCCAGATTGAGAAATGAATTATGATGAAGGTGCCGATTCTAAAAAAAGCCTCTGCAGTTTTTCAAGTGGTAGAAACAGGAGAGAAAATATTCATCACACAGCTTTTGGAAAGCAATTAGCATTCTCAAGGCACTGTATGACGATCAGAATGACCATCTCTGCTTTACAGATGGGAAATTGAGGTAGGCTTTGTGCCACAAAGACCTTTACTGAACATAACTTGGTGCTGACACCAAAAGGAGCAGCCACACATGCCATTCCCAAAGTCCAGTCTGATTTTTCTGCCCCTTAGCTGGGCTGGCTAAGTGGATGGACTGGATGTAGGGACTGATGCAGCTTTTAGGTGAAATACCTAGTAGAGTAACCTTGTTGGTGAAATGCTACCACAGATATATTCGTACCTAAATGAATCTTTTGTGGAGCTCTCAAATTTAGGATGTTTAGAAATCCCTTCTATCTTAGGATGAGATTATAGTGGGGCATGTCAGTATGAAACAATGAGTTGGTCTTCCATGTTTGGTTTCCTGACACAATACACTGAGGGCTGATGATCCATCCACAGTGTAGACTGAAGAAGTTCTGTGCACATCCTAAAGGAGTGATATCTGATTATTCCCTCCTAGGAAATAAACCTGATATTCCACACCAGTAAAAGATGGGGAAAATTACACGTTCTTCAGTTCTCTAAATCCACAAATCTGCTGCCAACACAGTTTCTGTGCTATAGCATCAAATTAGCCCAACAGACTAAATATATCCACGTTGAATGCTAACACTGAATATCTGAAACAAAATCTCAGATCCAACCAGCATTTGTCTAATGATTTCCATTAATGGCAAAGTTCTTCCAGTGTCAACAGCTGCTCCAAAAATCTAACCCTTAGCACATCACAAAATACAAATCAATCTGTGCCACTCTCAAGAAAACCTGGCTAATTTTATCCTTCTTTGACAGCATTATTTATTTTTGTCTTTGGCTTTAGTAAATCAAAATGTGGATCTAAGGCACATGATCTGGATGCAGTGGAAGAACTTTCTGAAGAGACAAGTTTTCCTCAAACCTTAGGAAAGCCCAAAATAGTAATTTTACCATATAGTAAATTTACCATATAGTAAATTATTAGATATTTGTATTAGAGAAATGGTTCAAAGTATATAAAATCTGCTATTGGTAATTGTAATAATATTAATGTTATTAATTTCTACACCCCTTTGCAGTTGTCCCTGGCATTGCAGGGTTGCCCCAGGGCAGAACCACCCCCCTGGCAGGAACTCCCTCTGTGCTTTGCTGCAGCACGGCTTGACCAGATGTGCAGATGCTAATAAATACTAGTAACAATGATGATGATGGGAGAACCATGTAAGGGTTCACGATTTTCTGGTCTCCAGCCTCTCCTCGATCTCCAATGCCAAACTGCCTCAGATGGCTGGCGAGAAGTCAGATGCTGACAGCCATCCTGGCAGCCTTCTCAGCCCCTGGGGCCCCTCACCTAATTAGTCTGACATGGAGCAGAAGGATGCTGTGCTGCTGCCAAACAGGGAAGTGTGGGCTCAGGGGGACACCCTGAGCATAAGATCCTCCACAGCAAACCCAAGGAGTCCAGTCCAAAAAGACATCCACAGGCCACACTGAATCCTTAAGATCCATGCTCTTGGCATGCACTAGCCTGCAGGTGAATAGCTTACCTAAGCCCAGGAGCAGTGAGGAAGGGGACTGGATTTCAAGCCAAGCCAGAAATCATTTGCTGCATGGATTAATTAATACTACTCTCATTTCACTTTTTACCCTCCCACACTGAGTAAATGCCTCAGAAAAGAGAAATTCTCAGCCACAATATATCTCTCCACCAATGTCATTGGTGACTGTAACACATGCCATTGCTGCACATCCCTGACATGATGATACCTTCGAAAGTTGTTTCACAGGCTGCAGTGAAACCAGATCCCACTGTACCAGCTTGGCCTACAAATCTGAAACAGGATGAACATGGAGAAATAAAACAAGAAATGAGAATGTTCATTGCATTCAAGGAAACCACGTGCACATTTCTGAAATGTCCATTATAAAATCCCAGGTAATGAGCTTGGTGCAGAGAGACTGTATTTTGAAATAATGAGTGGAAGGGGGCTTGGAGTAAAAGTCAGCAGGTGTGATTATTATTTGGAAAATTCTTATGCACTTATTCTTCAGAGCACTGCATGAATATTCATTAAGCCTTCCATCTTCAAAGGCTTCAGATTGGAGTGTTGATATCTTTCTTTTATAGAAGAAAAACAAGTAGAAGTCTAGTTTCAGACAGCTAAGTGGAACTCCAGGATTGGACTTTCTCTATCAGGAGATGAAGTCTTTTACCAGCTATCTTCCTTTAAGGTAAAAGAGCAACAGCTAAGTGGCTGTAGAGGAAACCAATTGCCTGAGCCCACTACAAAAATAAATGGCAAAACCAGAACTGAATTCAGAGCTCTGAAAACTCACTGCAGTACCCTGGTCCTTTGGGAACACTTCCTAAGCTCAGCACATCATGAGCTAATATCAATCTTTGGAGCACTGGTAGCAGTCTCCCAAAGCATGCTCTGTGAGGCCACAGTTCAATGATCCATGCAGCTGATCAATGGAGCAGCGCTGTCAGTAGAGCTTCAAATTAAAAGCCAAAATAAAAGGGTTCACTGAGCTCTTGACATAAGATTTTGGTTCAGCAACACTGCCTTGAAAACACTGATCTTTGGCAATGATCACAGTATCTCAAGTTTGGAAAATAACATCTTCTCAAGGAGTATCTTACAATCCTGGAATATTCTAGTTTGTGGCTGAAGACCATCACAGCAAACACCTCCCCAATGCATGATAGAGACGGGCATCCGCGTAAGTGTAATTTAGAGAATCTGCATCCTTCATCAGAGTTTTGCTTCAGTATGCTTCTATAACATCACAAAAATCGATTTAGAGGAGAAACAAACCTGGCTGAAAAGTCTGTGGGGAAAGCCTAGGCATTAGTTAAATGATATGCTGTACCCCAATATTTTTGCTCCTCAGAAAATAAAGGAATAAAAGCAAGATACCACAGGACCATGAGACTCCTAGCAACCTAGCAAGTCTAGCAAGAAATGCCCCTATCCATTTGAACTAGATGATCTTTAAGGTCCCTTCCAACTCTAACTACTCTATGATTTTTTGATCCTATCACTCAGTAGACATCAGCAGCTTCTCCTCCTCTGTCCTCCAGCTTCCCCATCACTGGAGATAAAAATTTAAAACCCATTTCTTTTGAACCTTGTCAGCTGCTAAAGTCAAACAACATATTTGACTTAGGCATCATTATACCCTGTTATTTAAAACACACATTTGAAAGCAATGTTAAGAATTCTTGCATATGCCATCTAACACTTTAATGGCCTTGCAACTATAAAAATCTGAAAGACAAGAAGGAAAAATGTAGCTAACCAGTACATGATCCCAAAGGTCTGCCACCAAGCAATCAAACATATCTGTCTTGTTTGTCCAATTCTTTATAAATTTCACTGGATGAGAAGAAACAATTTCTATTTATCCTCATTTACAGTATATTCAGTGAAGCAAAGGACACGGGAAGGGTCACCAATACCCTGGTAGTGTTTAATCTTCTAGGTGGTCTAAGCAATGGTGAAGTTTTTCCAAATGAACAAATAAATACTTATCTTCAAGCCTTTCCCATTTAAAAGTAAACAATATGAAACTAAGTAACAGAAGAACTTTAAGGGGAGTAAAAACAAATCAAAGAAAAAGGCACAGACAATACAGATGGTAGAAACTTGAAAAATACTATGTCTGGAAAGGGGCAAACTGTGAAGTCTAGGAAGGAGGTCTGAAAAGTACATTTGCATACAGGGTGCCTTAAGTGTGGGCTTGGCTGGTTCTGCTGCAAAGGTTGCTGCCATCATTCACGTGATTAAGCTGACACAGAAAACAAGAAATTCCTACCAGTTCTGCAGGGCTGCGGGCTCCCTCATTGTTCCCTCCCACTCTTCTCCAGCATGGTCCACATGAAAGAGTGTCATATAAATTCTTAGTGACACCTCTGCACCTCCCCATGTGTCCAACATCAGATCCTTATTCTCCAGTCTTTCAGTCCCTTGCCATCTTGATTTCCATTCCCACACCATGCAACAAAAAGGAAAATGCACAGTAGAATACATCTACTTCATGCATCACAACCAACAATGGGGAATCCCAGAATCACAGAATATCAGGGACTGGAAGGGACCTCAAGAGACTATCTAGTTCAACTCCTTTGCCAGAGCAGGAACACCAGCAGTGGGACATAAACAACTTTTATAATGCCATAACAATCTTTATATTGTTACATGCCAGTCACAGAACACACCAAGACATGATTGCAATGCTTAAGGGATTGGGTTGACTTGCTTCAGAGCAAAAATAAAATCAAAGAATGCATTGAGTTGGAAGGGACCTTCAAAGGCCAACGTTCTGCAGTGAGCAGGGACATCCTGCACTAGATCAGGTTGCTCAGAGCCTCAGCAAGCCAAGTCTCTAGGGGTGGTCCCTCCACCAGTGCCTCACCATCCTGATGGTGGAGAACTTTTTCATAAACCATAGACACTTTTGTCTAAGGAAAGACAATGATACCGCTGTAAAATAGGACACTGGGATGCTATTTGCATCTCTTAATAATTAAAAAACAAGATGATGGTAAGACTGTAAAATAAGATGTAAAATAAGGCAACAAAAAAGATAAATGGAAATGATACATAATTTTCATGTGAAATGTATGAATATAAAATACAAAGAAAAGGCACTAAGAATATACTTTTTGCTAATAATTCTGGATCACTGAGTAGGACAAAGACCAAAAAGGTTTAGCTTTTTAGCAAGGATTAAGAAAAAAACTTCTAGAGGGCAGGTTATGCCAAAATGACCAAGTAGATGGAGTAAGGCATCATCTTTCTGTGCATTTCTTAATTGAGATGAATCTCTGGCAACAGTGCAGTCAGATCACAGGAGAAAGAAGAGTTGCATTTGCTTGGGGAACATTTTTGCAATATTTAATTCCATCATTACTAATTGTCCCTATTTCTGTTTCTACACTTGGAGCATGCCCTGGTGCCAGTGATTCATAAGCGAAGACATGCGGGAAGCTAAGGGAAAGGAAATGTCTGGGTCATAGTTTATGAGGTTGTTATTTTGTGTTTTGCAAAATTCTATGAAACCCTTTTCCAATCTGCACATGGTTTGCAAGTGCACTTTATCTCTGTGCTTACTTTGAGGTTCCTCACCTTTTAAGGAGCCTTTTTCCACTTTTTCTCTTTGGACAAGCTTTATCTCTCTTTGAAAAACTTTATTTATTCCCTTTTTGCAAAACTTTATCTATTCTCTCTACACAACCTTATTTATTGTTGGACACTGGTAGTGAGATCAGCCTCCTCTGAACACAAGTGTGGATACAGTCCAAACCCCTGCAGAGTTTATAATCCAAACATTCCCCTCAGCAGAAAATCCTCGTTAGCCCTGTTTCATCCCTGTCTCCTACCCCCTATTTATTTTGGCATTGTAAAAAAAAAAATTAAAAATAATGCAGTGTTCTCGAAAACAGAAATTTCCTCTATAGTAGAATTTAGGTACATTAATGTGGATAAAGTGTAATTTTGATAAAAATTAATGCAGTAGCTGGGTGGGATTGGAACTGTTTGGTTTTGTTCTTCAAAAAAGAAAAGATGCTGAACTGCCTATGATAGCCACCACCAGCAGCAAGAGGAGTGGAAGGAAAGGAGCCCCATCCCTGAAATACAAAAGTTTCCCAGTTTGTCACATCACATTCCTGTTAGCAGTTGTGTAACTCCGCTGAAAGACAGCTGTATGCAAGCTCATACGTAGGAGATCACTGCCAAGGGTCTTTAGGAGCATCAGAATAATTGGAATTCAGCCTCACATTGCATCCTCATGTCTTGTTGTACTAGAAAGTGGAGGCTTTAAAGGGTTACATGACCACTATCACAGCATGCTGTGACAGAAGCAGATGAACTTCTGCACTGCCTCAACCATCCTTCTCTTTTCACCTCAAGAGCATGAGAAACTACCACAGCAAGAGGAAAGATTTGCAACATGCCAAGCATAGAAGGCAGGATCACACAGAGTGGCAAGAAGACCCCACTGAGAACCAAAGAGCTGTTCAGAAGTCTTTCATTAGGACAAAATATAATGCCCTGTCAACACAAGTCACAGAGAGACTCAGATGTTCCCCTCATTTATAGCCAGTGCTCCCGAGCCATTTCCTCATGCCTTCAAGGCACAAGAACACTTTAATCCACCTCAGAATAATGCAGTATTAGATGTTAGAAAAGGATGCTCTGGAAACTTACCATGTAGGTTACCAGCAAATATCCACTTTTTGGCAGCCTTCTGTATTTGGAAAACTCTTTTATTTATTTTTTTCAAAAAAGTGAAATTTTCTTATTGAATAAGCACACAGATGTTATTGCTCACCTCCAGAAGGAAGTGTGACTTTTCAGGAAAAATGAACTTTCTACTCAGGCAGTTTCCAATAAGAGCTGAGAAGAGTGAGTATGCTACGAGTCACATTCATTAGAAGTAAATTAAAATCATCTGCCTTAAGAAAGCTCTTTTTTTCCTCCTCTAAACTTTTGTTCAACTGGACTTCAAAATAAAGCAAATAAAAGATTTTGTAACTTGCACTACCTCCCTAACTGCAGTGTTTAGTATGAACAGAAGTTATTTATTTTTGAAGGGTAAAAAATTAATGTTCTTGTATTATTTTTGGCTGTTTTATGGCTTTTTAACAGCAATGCATTTCATTCTCTTCAAATGCCTATTGATTTTTGGGATTACAATACTGTTAGGTAATTCTGTCAACAGAAATATACCGAAGTCTGCGCCTTTACATCACTACTTCATGTATCTTTTCAAAAATTAAATCTCATTTATTCGTTTTGAAATTACACCAAAGTTCAAAGTTTTCAGTGGTTTTAAGAATTGATCCCTAATACCAGTTAAAATGCCATTATATAGTAACCTGTAGGGAAACCACTTCAGCTAAAGTCTGAACTAAGTAATCTGCCAAAAGCTGTGCAGGAGCTGGTGCTAGTTAGGAAGATAATCTAGTTCTCTCTGTTCCCAGAGTTGGGCTCTTTCCAGGGGACAGTTTTTTCTCTGGGTTGTATTTTTAAGCTCATTTGGGGCATTTTGCCTTTAGCATGGAACTTTTTCTAAATTAAATAAAAATATTACTTTGGACATAGTATTAGTGCCAATATCATAACGCCTTGTTTTTTATACGTTCTCATGTGAAAAAAAAAATTTCTAATTACATCAAAGAGACAACTGCAACAAAAGATAAGAGTCCTAAAAAAGCCATCTCTCTCTTTCAGACATGTGGGCAGCATCACTCAGAACAGATCTGCAGAACCTATAAGAAAACCCAAAAGTTAACTTAAATCATCCTCTTGCTCCTACTCCAGTGTGATTGTGGACTACTGGGAAAGGATGAAGCTGCTGCAGCTGCAGATTTCTGACTTTTCCCTGCATCAAGGACTAGACAAAGCAGTCACAGAGAGCCTCCTCTCAGAGTAGGCACCGTCGTCTCACTCTACAGCTGCACAACTGGTGCACCCATCATGATGGAGTCACTGGGAAAGTAATCCAGTCAGGTGCTGTAACCTTCAGAGCTGCCCACTTCAACTTTAAAATTACTCTGCAGCTACTCAGTTTCCAACTGCTTTTTGCTCTGCTTGATAATATCTTACTCAGAGGTGGAGAATGCAGTCCTTCTATAGCCAGGTTTAATCATCACAAAGCCCATTTACAGTTAAAAAGTGCATTCCTCCAACCTCTTCCATTTTACTGCCCTGAATTGCGTTAGACATTTTATGACAGAGGGCAGTTAAATTTTGTGCCAGGAGTTCAGCAGGTCACTCTTATTTTAACAAAATGTTTTGCTAACATGGCAATACAGAAAACTATGACCTGTCTTTATGGAACCAATCCCTATTTTTTTATTAAATAGTTCCTGCTAGCAATTTTACATTATGCCGCTAGCTGTTGGAAACCACAAGCATGATCCTGGTAGAGGTTGCATCTGCTGAGGCACAAATAGCTTTGTCAGGGTCTGAGCCTCTCCCTCCTAGAGCCTCTTCAGGGTACAGCATCCATAGACAAAGCCATGCCTTAAAAGCACCCATTGTGCTACATGGCCTGTGCTTGCTCTTTTCCTTAATGGAGAAGTAATTAAGGATAAAGGAAATAAATAGAAAAGTTCCTAGAAGTGAAAAAAATAGTTTCAAATTAAATTATTGAAATTAGTCCTGAGATGTTTTGGAGAAGTGATAGAGGCTGGATAGCATCTGGGGAATATTCACCTTTCTGATAAGGTTTGTTCCAAAAAAAAGGAGCTAAGCAAAGTACATTAGATGGATGCACGACTTATCTGAATCCATGGGACTAGTCATTTCTTTCAACATGTGTTCCTTCCGGACTCAGTTACACAGAGATTAAACCATTATCCCCTTGGGTCTTTGGAGGGCTGGCAGGAAAGTGGTCTTTCATCCCAACGAAGGAGCACACCTATTGACAGAGATTTGCTCCCAGTCTTTTCTGTAATTACCTCAATCCCTCCAAAGACAGCCTACGCACAAAATAGCAGCACAGTATTCACACACTAAGCAAACACATTGCATCTACACTTGTCCCCAGGAGTGGTGGCCTAAAGAGCCTGAGGCTCTTCGAGTTGGAGCTGGGCAAAACCCCCCAGCCCATGACTGAACTGAATTGCATCAGGCTGCATGACTTCCCTCTCACCACAACCCAGTAAAAAGGTGAAATCAGGAGGCTGAAACCTTCCTCCAGTGTCCCAGCACTGCTCCAGCTCAGATGAGGACAGAGGCAGTCCCTGATGCTATAGGTTTGTCCCACCTCATCTGGTTTTAGTCTCTGGAATTGGCTACAAGACTCTTCCACCTGGTTCAGTCCTCTAATCCAATGCCACAGACTGTCCTCAGGTTTAATATGTTGTCTCTACATCACTGTTATTAGGCTATATTTGCATACCAAAATGTCTCTAAGTTAAATGAAAGCCATATATAATTTTCATATATTTTTTTCCTTCTACCAGTTGTGCAGAAAGCTCATGTCCTCAGCATGAGCTTTTTGATGAAGTACCAGTAGTAATACTTGCCAACAGCTATAGCATACTGACAATAATTTATTATTTCCATTATGCTAATAACCCCAAAAATTGCAAAATGGGGTGGAATTAACTGAGGTTTTATTATAGCTAAGAACTCAGTACTGCTGCTGCAGAATCAGATACCCAGGTTGGTTTTTCCACATGCCTACAGTGTTTATGTTAATGTTAGAACAAGAGCTAGCTCTTAAATATATCCTTTCCCTTCTGGACCAAGGTTACAATAATCTCAGGGCTTCATTCAAGCACAGGCACAGTAATTACAGTGAGAACTACACTACTGTATCTGGTACAGTCATGAAAACTCAAGTTTTCCTATTAAAAGCCCAGCAGACTTGTCATGATAATGTAATGGAACACTCCAGAGGACCCTCCACTAACTCCGCAGATGATGCGGAGAAAAAAAATTGCAGTAAGGTAAAAAAATGCGGAGGTAAAAAAATTTCTACATCCTAGGGGATTGCATCACTTTGTTATTCATGTTATTAATTCCACCACATGGAAATATATTTTCTGCTTGGGTTGCAGCAAAAGCATTTTACTATAGATGCCTATTGATAACTGGATGAGACTTTCAGCTCATTTCACACTAGCTAGAAATGGCCTCAGCCATGGTAAGGACTTCGAGGCTGGCTGGATTTCAAGTAATAACCTAAAGATCCTACATATCCCATTACTAACTGAGTCCCTTCCTCCCTTCTAGTGGGCACTAAGTGCATACCCATATTTGTATTAAGACAGAAAAAAGGGAAAAAATAACAATAAATGGCTAAAATATCTTTCATTTGGCAGCTGTCAGAACTAAATAGTAGATCTACTGGTTTAAAGAACAGTCTAAAAATTAAACTGCCATGAAGTCAGGTCAAAAAAATTGTAATTTTATCGCACATTTTGACTATGATCTTTCAAGTGACATGCCTGACTTCATTTTCCAATCATAAAAGGCCAGGAGAGACTTGGTGGCCAATCAGAAAGATATTCAGTAAAAATTATTTCTAATACAGGATAATACTCGTAACTGTGTGGTCCAACTTTCCTCTCTCATTCTTAAACACGTACTGAAAAAGGATACAGAATACTCCACACTCTGTTTAGATACAAGTGAATAATTTATGAGCAGAAAAAGCAACATTTAGTAAATATGAATTGCAAGAATGAAAACCTGCAGAGATTGTTTATGATGTGAGCGCTGGTAAAAATAACTTCAGATTACATGGCACCAAAAAGAGAATAATCACAGCTAAAAATACATTACAAAGAAAGGGAGTGCTGCTCTATTATATATTTTAAATGACAGGTTTCGAAGTAAGTACAGCTTTCTTTAAACACCAAAGGTCAGTCTAAGACTGCTTCATTTTCATTTCCCTAAACTTCTTTGTTTCAAATTTATGAAAGTTTTTTGCTATTACTGGATCTATTCCCTTCCTGATGCTTCACTGACAGCATGCTTTCGATCTGGCAAATAAACCTGCTTTGTGAGGACACAGAAGAGTGATCAATTAATCACTTATCAGCACAACTGGTCTGAAGGTGTTAATTTATGACATAATATCAATATGCTGAAGAAACACATGCTTTCCTTCCAGTTCTATTAATTCTAAGAAAAGTTAAGGAGAAAACACTCTTCTTCATTGCTCAGCTGTTCATTTGTTGCTTATGAAACATATCCTTGCATCCCACCCTTGCTGTCCTCAGGAGACAAGACACATTTGCACTCTGGAATGACAACAGGTGAATTTTAATCATGATAGTATATCAGAAGATGTATAAAACCCCAAAGACATTTTGCACACATCCTGGAGGCTGGCATATCAGACAGATAGCAAGCAACAAGGAAAACAAAATCTAAGGTATTTTGTTGGATCTTAAGGTCCAACAAGAGCCAAAAAAGGATGATTCCTCTACTGCTTGTGGTGGGTAAAAAACAAGTAACTCCAGCTCTGCTCACGTTGATGCAAAGACAGAATAATGTTGCCGCATTTGTGGTGGTCTTTGAGACTTATTTCTTCTATAAATTGAGAACCAGTAGTTTCAGTGATCAGAGAAGTGTGACTGGAAACTTGGCAAGATTTTAGTATCAAGTTCTTCACAGTCTTCAAGTACAGGCTATGTGGGCATTAATTAAGGTCTCAGAAAACACTAAGACATTGCCACCTTCTTTTCACAAGAGTTCTGATTAAAACAACAGAAGTGGTCTGAATGCCACTATAGTACCATAGAACACACTGAGTTGAAAGGGACCTTCAAAGACTATCTAGTCCAACCCCCCCTGCAGTGAGAAGGGACATCCTGCACTATGTACTTGCTCCTTCAAACCATCACATCAAACTAATCCAGTCTGCTTTTCAGAAAGAACATCAGAGCCAATCTACTGACAACGTAACGCCTACAGATATGAAATTATTTAACAGCTTCAGTACATTAGCCACATTAGCTAATACCATGAAGTAAATAAAACAGCACTTCAAACTTTAAACACAGGATATTCTGTTAACATCAATGCATTTACTCCTTACTTTCCTCCCATCTATAAAGAGATCCAGGTTTGTTCCTAAAATTCTTAGCACAATACAGCAGCAGTGTGAAACCAATTTCTTGTCCTTTGCATTTGCATGCTCCTTCATTCAGCATCTCAGCACATTTAGAGATGTGGAGCCATCAGTGACAGATTCTGCCTGTCAGGCATTGTTAACGCTTACTGAAATACTGGAAAATTCTAGGGAGTAAATTTAATAGAGAAAAAATGTCACTTTTTAATGCCAAAATCATGTATGCCATGTTAAGACATTTGGACATGCTGGTTCACAGTGGCATTTAAATATTTAAGGGTGAGTGGTGAGATTTTTTGGTGTTATCACACACACACATTTTTCAAGGAGCACTATGAACAATAATCTTGACCATTTATCAAATAAATTAACTCTATCCTACACCGTCTCGCTGCTACTTCCCAACAAAACTAAGTTGGGGATTAGGAAATCAGTGTCATTTTTTATAATATTTAAGTAAAGAGACCACAAATTTTTGCAATAATTTCTAAGCAAACTTTTCTAAACAAAGGTATCAACAAAACAGCTTATCTCATCAAATCAATCAAATCATCCATTTCCATGTAAATATCAGAAAAAGTAAGAAGTCTTCTCATAGACTCCCCAGCATTATCCTTACAGATCATCTATAAATGAAAACGGAAGGAAAGGCTACAGGAATCTCTGAGATAGTGAACAGACCATAAATACTCAAATGAAAAATAGAAAGAGCCTTACTTTTTGCAAGGTAGAAAAATGTATTACTCTTACCTCAAAATTACTATGATGTTAGTATGGCTTTTGCAAAACACTCCAGTGGCCTTCCAAACTGCAGAACCTGCCAAATTCTTTGACTCAGTCGCCATAAAATGTTTCTAAATCGCTGGCACCAGATCCAAATTTTGTTTTAAGAAAGTAGAAAAAGGATATGAGCAAAACCATGGGTTGATTCACTATGAATGTAACATATGTTAAAGGGTTTCTGGGTCCTGGTCCTCATTATGAGAGAAGAGCAATCAAGATACATAGATACATTATGGTGGCTCCTCAGATTTAGTCTCATCCTATTGTTTTTGGTAGTTTTCCCTTTCATCTAATCATTTGCATCTGGATTTTCCAGATGTGGAAATCCACATCTTCCAAGCCCAAGTAAACTCAAGCAAAGCCATCAATAGAAGTGTGTACTTTCTCTAGTAATATTAACCACACGCTTCCCCCTTTGTCAGGAGAACGAATTAGATCACAGAGAAAATGACTCTTTGGACATCTCAGATATGCAGCTAGATTACTATGATATTCAGAGTATATTTCCTCTTTAAGAAGATAGTAGTGAAGATGAAATATATACCTAGGGTGAACAAAGAGCTAAGAGGATTCTGAAGCATGTTTTTGATTCTTTACCCAATGTTTCAGTGAAGTTCTTCAGATTTTTTTCAGTTAAAGGATATTCAGTAGTGAATCAATCCCATATAATCAACCAATTATCAGGAAACTCATATTTAGCTATTTTCCTGCAACATTTGCATTACTACTTAACAGACTAACCTGTGAAGAAAGGTCTATCAGATTCAGGTCTACCAGGTACACCTAAGCTAAATCTTGACTTTCCTGATGGGTTTTGCAAGAGCTTTTGGAAGCACACTTCCACAATTTACCTTGTCCTTTCAGACACAGGTAGGAAATGTCAGAAATCCACAAGAGTACCCGCTTGCTTGATGCTTGGCCCCCATCATCTCTGGGAAGCATCAAGAACAGCAGCCCACAGCAATGACTCCCTCCTCCTTCAGCTTATCTGCTCACATTGACTTGTTTCCCTGTGCTGAAAACAGAACCAAGCTCCACTCAGAGGTTTTTAAGCGTGTTTGAGAAGTGAACTAGACACCTTTCCACCTGGGCAGGTATAGGAGCGAAGTCAGCAGAAGCAGCATCAGGTAATTCATATCCATTAGTCATTCCCAGAATTCAAGCAGTCTCAGAGCTGCAGCTTAATCAGAGGTAACACAAGGCTTAACAATACCTTTTGTCACTGGCTTTTTTTTTTTCTTCTAACCTAGAGGCAGGAATTACAAAGCAATTCTTACTACAGCTTCTGATGTTCATGTAATGTGCAACAGTGTTCTTAATTTCAGGATGTGTCTTTTAGAGAGTTCAAGTTTCGTCAGTGCTGGGGGAACAATGAGGCTGTTTTGACCTCATTTGCAAGAAAAACATTTCCATGCTTTTAGCGTCAGTTTCAGATCAGTTTGGTGGAAAGCTTTTTTCATTTGGGTAATTTTTTACACTTTCAAACAAAAGCTTAAGTAAGCCATTGCTTTGGAGGACTAGAACTCGATGATCTTTAAGGTCCCTTCCAACCCAAACTATTCTATGATTCTATGAGGTGCTCTTAACAAATAGACCAAGATCCTCTTAAAAAAAAAATTTATATTCTCTTCTGTCCCCTCACTGGGGGCTTCTGTACCCTAGAAACTGATTTTTTAAAATTCTTTTTATTCTTATTTCACTCACAGCACAGATCAAACATTAACTGTGGGTCATCAACATAAAGCAATAGTATTTTCTGAGTTGTTTTGCTGATTGTGTCCCTTCCACAACGTTTTTTGTTTCTAACACTCACCACCACTTGTATCAAGCTGGTTTTAGGCAGCAGCAGAAGAAACTGGAGGCTTTCACTTAATATTCAGTATTCCTCTCCCCATGGAGTTGGTGGGGTCATATTTCAGCTTTTACTTTATATTTCCTGTTGTCATGTGTTTCTGCATGTTTTTTAAGACACAGCTTAGGCAGAACCTATTTCTAAAAGATTCAGAGTGGGGAAAAAACCTACTTTTAGCAAAGGCAAAGAGTATGACAACAGAAGATGAAAGAACTAAAGACCCAAAAGGGGGAATTACTTGTGAGTAGGGTGTGACTGCCACTCCAAACTGTTTTCAGACAAAAAAGTGTTTATTAAAAAGTGGAACCTTAATCTTAGACATTATCTCTGTTTTTTGTTTGTGTAACTAAGTGACTATATTCAACACAGCTTGAAGCCAGTTATGTTTATACAAGTGCGTGGGTCTAGCGTGGAGATCTGAAGTCTGCCAAAAGAAATTGAATCATAAAAGTCACCTTAAGTTTTCATGAAACCCCCAATATTGATGCTGCATTCTAACTAGATAGCTGGAAAAGAAAGCTGGACATCTGCTGGTTATTTTTTCTTAGAAATACTTCAAAGAAAACCTTTTTTGTACTAAAGCCACTTGCAAACCAGCAGCAATGAGAGGAAGCAGGATGAGACAACCAAGGCGGGGGGGAGAAAGGATAAACCACAACACCAGAATGACATGTCATCTCAGTCGGAGTCTCTCCAACATTCATTCCTTGAAACGCTCATTTGGCTATTTTCCTCTTAAAAAGTTAAAACAAACTTCTATGCTACTCTGAACAGACTGTCTCATGCAGCTCAAAAGGACTGGTGGTGGGCAGACTCAGTGCAATGACATTCTCTCATGATAAGTGAGAAGTGCCAGGCACTAAAACTTAAAGAAGGGGACAGTGTGTCCCAGCCTTTCTCCAAAATGTCAAAACCATGTTATATCAGTTAGTTACTGTATTACCATCATAGTCCACATAAGATAGACAAACAGAAAACAAGAGGCCATTGTCTGAAGAGAAGACCCTGGAAATCCAAGATACCTTCATGAAGAATATTATTTACTTTAAGTTTACTTTGTTAAGACAGCATTAAGCATTACTTTTTTTAAAATGGGAAAAATTGCTCTTTTGGTTGGAAGAGGATTAGAAAAATAGGAGAATGTACACAACATACATAGTTTGTGCTCAGTGAAAGAATATGGCTAAAAGAAATGGTGAGGGAGAAATGTCATGCATCATTCTCATCCAAAGCAAGATCAGCTAGACTCATTCCTGATGGAAATCAGTCTAGCCTCTGACCTCTGGGAGCAATCAAATCCAACCTTCAAACATCATTAACATAACTCACAGTGTTTATAATGTGCACGATCAATCTCTGCTGAGATTTAAGCCTATTTTTTTTCTGTTTCTGCCCACAGAAGACATGAGAAACTCATTCCCTTTATCTTTGTAGAAGTTTTAATTATATCATGTCTCTTCTCTGCTTTTTATCAGATGAACAACTGAAATCTCAACACCAGCCTTTCACAGGTTGCATCTTCCAGCCCTCTGATAATTCTCGTTGCTTTCTTCTGAAATCTCTCCAATGGCCCCTGATATCCCACAATGCACAACATCACCCACTGCTCCAGCTGAGACCTTCTCTACATTATTGGGGCCTGGGGAATTATTTCACATCTCTTCCAGACAACACTTGCAGTAAAATGCTTGCCTCTTTTTTAGCAAAAGCATGACATCAGTCCAAGCCACATCTTGGCCAAGATGTGGCTGTCACATCTACATACCTCACAGTGCATACATGTTGCTTTATTCTTTCTATAGGCAATGCAATGAAACAGAAGATACTCCTTGCTTTCACCTTAAATTGTTTCCACTACTTAATAATATGGGGAGGAGGGGAAGGATGATGTTTTATAGTGACACTGGCCTTCAGCCTTTGCATAAGCAGCACAGAAAAAAACCCTCAGGGTTTCATCACCAAATTCATCATACCAAAGATGAAAAATTAATGGGGAAAACTCATCCTAACTGCTTAAAACAGTAAATCTTTTTGCCATCTGGGCATGAAACAAGACAACAAAATAGCTATAAATTCCCAGCTGGTAGCTGTCTGAAGAAACTGCTTTGCTCCAACAGCCTCCTTCACACATGCCAAGATATTGCTAACACCTCCTCATTACAGAAGTCAGCTTTATGAAAAGCAGAATAGCGAAAAGAGGAAGGATTGCAAATGGATGATACAAATTATGTGCTTTGGAGTCCAGGAATAGCCTTCCTACTTCTCTGCTTAAGTAATGTTTGAGTAACAGTGTCAGAGCTGTAGAAAAGAATGTAACATAATCCATAATCTCCTGATACTACTGCATAGCATTTTCAACGAACAGCCTGTGTCTATCTGAAGTATTCAGACTGATGGTATGGACATAGCCCAGCTGACATTTTCCCCTCATGATAAAAGGTTATGATGAGGAAATATCATCTTGCTGATGTGAAAAATTACTGTGCTGTAAAGAAGTGGACACAAGGCAAAACCTAATTATGGAGTGGAGATAATAAGATATAGACTCCTTTCTGTATGTCCTAAATTGTTACAATTGGACAAGAAGAAAAAGGCAAAATATTTACAGGCTGAGATACTATACAGGCCCTTCAGAAACAGCTCATCTCAAAAGAATGACAAAGATTTCAAAGGGCTTGGCCATACCTTGGCACAGTTGTCAGGAATATCGCTTCCCTTCTTCCCCATCATGCATGGAAGCTGCACTGGTCTTATTTCAGCTGCTGAGCCACAGTGGCTGGAAGAGTCATGTTAATGCAAAAGATCCCTAGTTCTGGTTAGTGTTTAAAAGCCACAGCAGCTGCATCACAAGCATGGGTAGTATTAACTTCATCTGGCCACAAAGGGTAGGCCAGAGCTCTTTATTGTAGAGGATTTGAAAGGCTTATTAGTAAAAATCTTGCACAGCACTTTAAATTACTGATCTCTTCCCAAGACCTTCCTCATTTTTCTTGTATCACATGATACAATTTTCACAGGAAGTGTACATTTCTCATTCTGGATTTAGATCTAATCATACAGAGTGCTATTTAAGTAGTCAAAAACTAAGTGCTTAAGAAATCCAGCTGATGCTTGTCAAGGAGTAGCGGTTATTTAGACATCAGTAACATATCATCCCAGCAATACACTCAGAAATGTCAGAAAAAGGCAATTTTGCCACTGCTAAGAGATTAAACTCAAAATATATGAATCCACTCCTTTTTAGATTAGCAACAGATAAATAAAATACTTTGTAAGAGGACAAGATGTACAAATGAACATAAGTAAAATCTTCCTGTTGATGCTATCTCCACTTCACTCCTTCCCTTCTAAGATGCTCATAGAGCCCTGTCAGCCATTTCAAATTGGAGAAGCTGCAATCCTTAGGCTAGGCTGGATATTCTCCTTAAAAATCAGAAATCACTTTCTGAGAAATCCAGATGAAATTCAGTTGGTACAAGTGAAAGAGGCATGTACAAGTGTGCAAATACATTTTACTAATCAAATAATATGGTTATTTTTGCTTTTTTGATCAAAAAACTTCAACATAACTCTGGGCTGCTGCTTAGAGTGCTCTAATGTCTTCTTTTCATCCCTTTTTTTGGGCAAACATTAGCACTTCGGGCAACAGGGTGAACTAGGAGGGTACAGAGCCAGCTCCTCGCGTGTCTCCCCTAGTATCCAGGAAGGTCAAGAACAAAGAACAGGAGAAAGAGACGCACTGAGTCTCTTATAGCAGCAGCCTGCATTTAAATTTAAAGATAATGTGAATTTACATCTCTACTTCCAAGTGTCAGACAATGCCTCTGCATGTGGTCTTCTGGGGATGTGATTCTCATCCTGGGAGCTTGATATGGTATACACTGGGTAACTTTTTATCCTTTTCCTTTTGTTTATTATTTCATTATCTATTAAAGTAGTTTAGAATTATTCTAAAATCACAAATCTCTTTATACCTTCCTCTACTCTCTTTTGAAAGGGGAGTGCATCCATCATTGGAAGTGGCCTTTTGGGCCTAACATAGAACAGATATAGATAGATAGATGGATGGATAGATATAGATTTATAAATAGATATATACATATATAATGGAACACTGGAACAGGCTGCCCAGAGAGGGTGTGGAGTCTCTTTCTCTAAAGACATTCAAAACTTCAAACCCCATCAGGATGTGTTCCTGTGTGACCTGATCTGGGTGTTCCTGCTCTGGCAGGAGAACTGGACTCAATGATATCTTGAGGTCCCTTCCAAACCCTGACATTTTGTGATATATATGTCCATATATGCATGTGTGTATATATGTATATATATTCATGGATGCAAATACCTATGTACATACGTGACTGTCCTCACATTGCTGTGGGCAGCAGCACAACAGCTGCTGGGAGGAGAGCAGTGGGAGAAAATATCTCTTGTCTCCTGGGGCAGGCTCTTGGGCCATGGCAGAAAGGCTGCAGCTCACCCTGAGCTCCTCAGAGGAGAGTCCCTGTTCCTGTGGGGTTTCATTTGTTTATGTGTAGGACTCGGTATCTATGTCAAAGCAAGAATAAGGTTGGGGTTTTTTTATACAGTATGAGGAACTCAGCTTCTTGCAGCACTTATAACTGTCTCCTAGAACTTTAGGGCTGCATAGACATCATTGTAACTAAACTCCTGAGTGTAAAAAAAAAAAAAGGTATTTATTAAACACATAAGCAAAGTATTTCTGTGTATTATATGTGCATTATGCTAACGCTTAACTGAACTGCTGAAATTACTAGAGGCAATGTCACCAATAGCCTAAATGTTATCATTATTTTAAAACTAAAGCAATAGCTGCAAGTAAGCTCACATTTAGCTTTTTCCTCCCCGGGGCAGTGCATTCCTAGCAGGGGTGTTATCCTGCACCTCTGTGGAAAGCATTAGCTGCACTGATAACAATGCAGCTCTGTGCTTTTAAAGACTACAAAGCAACCACGAAGACTTGTAAACTTCATATTGCATGTTTCTGGGAGAAATAAACTGCCCAGAAGTATTTTGTGTTTTACATTAGGGAGAATGTTTATTTTCCCTTCTGAAATTTGTCCTAAGGTCAATAAATACAACATCAGTAGAGAGGAGTTCTTTTGTTTCTTTTTACAAAACTAATGTAACAGTGGGTGCCACACCTACCCTTTATGTTTCATCTTTTTGACTTTGTGCTTCTACCTGACAGTTAAACAGAAGAGACTGAAACTGGATAAGTAAATTTTATAACCCAGGAATGCACACAGTTATTCATGTCTTTCATTTCAAGGGGACTAATTATAGTTTGAGTAGAGGCTGTTCAACCTGGAGAGGAGAAGAACTGTGGAGAGACCTCACAGAAGCCTTCCTGTACCTGAAGGACTACAGGAAAGCTGGGGAGGAGGGACTGTCAGAGGCATGTAGTGATAAGACAAGGAGCAGTAGCTCTAAACTAGAGCAGGGCAGGGTTAAGATTAAGCATTTGGAAGAAATTCTTCACCATAAGGCTGGTGGGACACTGGAACAGGTTGCCCAGAGAGGTGGTAGAGGCCCCATCCCTGGAGACATTCAAGGCCAGGCTTGATGAGGCCCTGAGCAACCTGATTTAGTGCAGGATGTCCCTGCTCACTGCAGGGGCGTTGCACTAGATGGCCTTAAAAAGATGATTTTTAAGGTCCCTTCCAACTCTGACTCTATGATTTTTTTTTAACGTATTTTAACTCTCAAGATTTCATCTCCAGATAAAATCTAGTACAATATAGTTCCTTCTGTATTTTTTTTTCCTAGTAGTACAAATCAAACATATTGCTCAACCCTTACAGAAGCAGTACTAATCAAAGACAACACATACATATTCTCACACCATAAGATGAATGTAATGGAACTATCTTGTGGGAAAAAAAGTTGACATGTACTTTGATTTGTGCTGATATTAACAACCAAAAGAAGCCAGCATTTTTAAATTACCTCCTGCCAAGGCTTTGGAATCCAAAAGCAACACAGAAAATGAATGCAGTAAATAAATTAAAAAAAAAAAAAGAAAAACCAACCGCAAACACCCAGTAACCAGAATCCATACCCTTTAGGGGTGGAGTAGGAAAAGGTGGAAAGCTGTTCTTAACAGTTTAAGTGACAGGGTCTTTCCTACCTCACAGCTCAGTCTAAAACAACTCTTCAGCTGGAAGTACTATCTAACTATACTTAGCATTTCTCTAGCAATACTCAGCTTCTCCTTCATGGACTCATGAAAAGTGAGGAACCTTGCCTAAATTAAGAGGAAAACAATCAGGTCTGCTGCAAAGCCCTGGAAGATGTATGTTATCCAGGAATGTCAGTACTAGGTATAAGTCAATGGAGTACAAGAAAGGGCACAAAATGCAATAGCTATTTCACAGCATGGTTTCTCTCAGCCATCCAAAGTTGACTCAATTTATATATATAGACATACACATACTCTGTAGGATACTGAGAGTAGAATAGCAAGAAAGGGAAAGGAGTAACGGGCACCTGGTCAAGTAACAAGAAGCTAGGGGAAGTTCTCCCCAAATATGTTTCTGCTCAGTAAATGAGGCTACTTGAAGAAAATCAATTTATACACACCCATCCTTTTGAAACCAGAGCTCATGCTCTCCAGACAGGCTTGTTGAACAGTGTATGTTTTTATTCTAGAATTACACTTGAAATATACTACTAGACTATCAGGTTAGACCTCACTGCTCCTCAGTGGAGAAGACTAGTTTCAAATTAATTTTAAATCAAACCCTATTTCTTACTATTCTCATGAGGAGAAGAGGTATAAGCACCTATTTACTGTATGGTTGCAAATACAAACCAGTTCCTTATAGATCAAGGTCCAACAGCGAAAGGGATGCATCTCCAGAAGGTTGTTTCATGCACTTAAATTCTTAATCCCTGCCCAGTCCTTTAAATTTTAATTTAATTTTAATTTAGTTGGATCTAAGGTCTTTATCTTAAGAGATAAGGCAAAAGGGCTGTGTGAATATGTATTAGATATACTTTACCAACGTGTAGTAACTGGTGGTGTTTTTCTAGGGATATGGATACAGCTTCATGGAAACCACTGAGAAACTTCTGAAGGTTTGATGTCCTCACTTAGCTCTACCTTCCCTTTGTGGTTAACACAGAATGTTAACACAAACTCCAGCTGCTCAGCAGATAAGCCCTTTTAAAGAACATGTAAATGCATGCTTGCCTAACCTAAACAGCAACCATGTGGTCTACACTTGAATGAATGTGATGTGTTTATGAACAGCACTTTCTAATAAATGCTCTACCTCTCCAGCTCTTAATAATATTTAACTTATCCTTTTCTTTCAACAAAAATTATTTAGGTAAAACAATACAGCGATATAATCACATTTCATAAAATCATAGAATGGTTTAGGTTGGAAGGGACCTTAAAGATCATCTAGTTCCAACCCTCATGCCCTGGGCAGGGACATCTCCCACTTCAAAGCCTCGTTCAGCCTGACCTTGAACTCTCCCACAGAAGAAACCTCTGCAGCTTTCTCCAGACAACCTGTACTAATGTCTCATCATCCTCAAGGGGAAAAATTTCTTCTTAATATCTAAACTAAATCTCCCCTCTTTCAGTTTCAAACAGTTTTTCTGGGAAGTCACCGACAACAATTAGCCTAAGATGTAGCCAGATAGCAATTACTCAGCCTTAAGTAGTGATGAAGAACTACATTATTTATAAAAACAGCTTAAACTATTATTAAATCTTTTAACTATTTGTAGGACTTAAGCAGCAACAAAGAGTCAGACAAAAGCTGGTATCAGTAAACACATGTCAACAGGGCAAGAAATACAGAGCATGGTGTGTGCCTGAGGGGTGAAGTTAATCCTAGGGAGGAGGAGTTTCACAAGGTGCTCTGCATCTTCTAGGCCTGCAGTTTTATATGACCTTCTGGTGCATTAGTAGACACATTTAAGTGTCTGAACTGAGTTTTTCCATTGGCTTCAATGCAAGCACACAAACGTGTAAAGAACTTTGCTTGATTGAGTCTTATGGCCAAAACCCTACTTTTATAGGTATTCATTTCCTACTGGAGATCATTATAGTGCTGGTGCACGTTTACAGTTCCTAGACATCCCAATGTAAAATTCCTCACTAAATTCTATAGAAATAATTGCTCTACAAAACTACCTGAGAATATAATACATATAAAATACATTTAACATGTAACATCATATAGGATAGTATATAATAAAACTCAAAGCAAATACAAACCTAGTTAAAAATAGCCATTAATGAGATCAGCTCACAATACAATAATTTATATATATATGTGTCTGCTAAAGAAAGCCATATTCCTCAGTTGTATATACCTATACTTCCTGTCCAAATCTAAAATAAGCTTATTAACAAAATCACATTTTGGTAAGAAATTCAAGCCACTGGTTCTCCTTGGATTTCTATTCAAAATCCCAAACCCCTAACATTGCTTATGTTTTAATGGGTTAACAAATTGTTCGTCAAACCCAGATGCTTCTCCTTCCCAGAAATTATGGTGTCTAATGTCTACCTTTTCTAAGGACACGGGCAGCAACATTTTCCCAAATTCTGGCTGTAGTTCCCTATGTGCCTCCCAGTAATGACTCACAAGCCACTACACCATCAGGTTCTTTTTCACATTTTTTGTGCTCAGACTATGTATTTCTGTGATTTGAGGGTACGTTTTTTTTTTCATTTTTAGTTTTAAACAGCATTAATAGAACCAATAATTTTTGGTCTATTTAAGATTAAGAACCTTAGATAGGCAAACACAAGGCAACCTAATTAGCAAGGCACTGAGCACAGCAGTCTAAATAAAAATCTCACAGCTGGATGAACTGACATTCAGTGCACTAATGATCTTGTATGAGACCAATATGGCAATTCTTTCATAAAAGAGAGACTATTATACAGCAAGCCTCAAACATTCACAGCTGACAATTTTACTTCATAAGAATCATTTTGCAAGAATCTCAGTCATCAGACCTGCATTTCCAGTCTCTTTTCAATGATGTTTTTATTGAGTCCCTCGTGCTTTCAAAGCATTGAAATAGACCCCTAATGACAAGACTTTTGTGTGTTAACCTAAATTAAGACTATAAATAAGTCATCTATCTATGCAAAGCTAAAGAATTATCATCTTGTCTTAAGCCTGCTGAATAAATTCTTTTACTTCAAAAGAATTACTCATTTTCTGGGGAGGCAAACCATTAGAGCTTTAGGGGGTGACATTCCTCTGACTAAATGCCAACGCTTACAACATAGTCGTCTGCATTTCAGCTAATTGCCCTAGGCTCAATGCACAGTCAATGGAGAAATTCAGCCCTCCTAAAATAGATATCTAGAACAGATCAGATTAATTACATCCCAGAGAAGCAGATTCCTACCCCTGATTGTAAAGGAAGTCTCAGCTGTAGAGCTGCTCTGCTGTGTGTGGCTGGAGTCTGGCAGGATGTCACTCCTAGTGCCTATCAGCTTTCACATGCCTTTAATTTGAAAATCTGACCCTATGTTTACTGAAATGAAAGCAAAAAGAGCCTTCTCATTACAGTAAAGACATTTAAATATAGTTACAAAGTTGTTTGAATAGCCATATGTCATATTCACACACACATGTTTAATAGTGCTATTGTAATGTGTTATTCTTACATCACCTCTTAGCCACTTTGACATCTGCTGGAAAACCAACACGGTGAGGTGTAGCCAATCCAGAAGGTTCCTGCAGTGCCTCAATGAGAACTTCCTAAGACAGGAAACAGACAGACCTACCCAAGGGGATGAAGCACTGGACTTGATAGTCACTGATGCAAGAGAGCTCATCAGAAACATCAAATCTGGAGACAGAATGGGATGCCGTGGCCATGCACTGGTGGAATTCACAGGGTTAAGTGATACGTGTCAGACAAGGAGCACAGCCAGGATCCTGGAATTTAGGAATGCAAATCTCTGGCTCTTCAAGGAGCTACTATACAGGACCCCCTGGAAAACAGTCGTCGGAAACAAGGGAGAAGAACAAAGATGGCAGATCTTCAAGGGTGCTTCTTCAAGAGCTCTTGATCCCTAGGTTAAAGAAATCAAGGAAGACAAGAAATCAGTGTGGCAGAGTTGGGACCTATATTTAGTCAAACTACAAGGTGAAAAGAATAGCACAGGCAGTTCCAGCAGGGACAGGTAACCTAGGAAGAATGTAGGGGTGCTGCCCAGTCAGGTAGGTGTGAAGTCAGGAAGGACAAGGCACTGCTGGAGCTGAATTTGGCAAGGGCATGTACCATAGGACAAGGGGCCATGGGTTTAGACTAGAACAGGGCAGGTTTAGATGAGACATTAAGATCAAGTTCTTCACCATGAGGGTGATGAGACAATGGCACAGGTTGCCCAGAGAGGTGGTGGAAGCCCCATCCCTGAAGACATTCAAGGCCAGGCTTAATAAGGTTCTGGAGCATCCTGATTTAGTGCAGGATGTCCCTGCTCACTGCAGGGGAGTTGGACTAGATGGCCTTTAAAAGTCCAATTCAATGCATTCTATAATTCTTACCTTTCCTTAACCAGTTTTATTGAGAACAGAAGTAAAAGAAATATCTAGGTTTAGGTATGCTGAAGTGCATTATGACCTGGCAGCATTGAGAGCCACAGCAGACCTCACATAACATCTCCTGGGTTCCAGCAGGCATATGAAGTTGCTCTTACAAGCACCAGAAACAGTCAGGACTTGTGAGTGTATGATGACACTTCGCTTCATATTCCCTTTTTTTTCAATGCAGATGGTCTGAGTGAGTGCATTTCTTAGTGCCTGGCAAATACCAATAGCTGAATCCTAATTTAGAAGTGAATAGATTAAAACAAGCTGTTTCTCCTCTGAAAGCCATTTCCAAATGCTAATCTTCAAGATTAGTAAATTTAAAATTACTTCATAAAAATGCATTTTCATTTCCCACTAATTTCAGCTTCCTTCTGTCACAGCCTCACCATGGATTTTTTTCTCCCAGCCTCAAAACTCTGGTGTGAAAAACACAACAGATTTGATGCCTGAATAAGGCAGTTATGTATCCCATCACTACTCTTCTATATCCAGGTATTATTCCTCTTCACCTGATGAAGATAAACACCAATACACTGATTTCACAAATCTCTCTCCTTGCGACTATTTCAAATCCTCCTCAATCAGTATCTAAGTTGGTTGCCCTCTGCTTCACTTTGCCTTTAGTTGCACGTGAATTCTGCCCCTTTGCTCTGCTGAGACCCCAGCTGGAGTACTGTGTCCAGCTGTGATGCCCTCGGCACAAGAAAGACAATGAAGATGGTCCAGAGGAGAGCCACAAGGATGATCAGGGGGCCAGAGCTCCTGTCCGATAAGGACAGTGATTGAAAACAACCTGAAATGAAATCCCCTTCACAATTTCTACACGTGATCTTTTGATCAAAAAAACCTGAGATACAAAAAAATTCCCATTGGCAAGACTGCATAATTTAGAACTGAAAATCACAATGCTGGAGCACCTTGGTCTCATTTCTTACAAAGGGGAACTTTCTCACCATTTGTCTTCTAAAGCAATTTCTCAGGATACAGACTGATCAGGATATAGATAATAATCTAGTCTCACATGAAAAAAAAGATGCAGGTGCTCAAGCAAAGAAAGAGTAAAGCAAAGCATAAAAAAATCAAGGATAGCAGACAATTGTATGGAGAATAGGGTACTGTCCAGTTATGAATGTATGCAAAGTCAAAAAAATCTCTGGTATGGCACAGGCTTTTGCTCGAGAACAAGCATAATCATAAATAATAATTAACATTATTATTTTGAGGCAGGGTATTTACAAGTGAAGTTATTTCAGTGCAGGGACAGAGCAATTTAATATTTTCCAGAAGAAATACTGTCATCTTTGGATAGTACAGTTAGACTGAGCTCATCCTTCACTGTAAAGCACCCTGTATAAGTAGACGCTGACAGCTCATCATTTGGAAAAGAAGCTATCAGTCCTAAACAATACACCACTTGAAATTTTATCCTTTAAAAGTTAGCATTTCTCATATGGAAACTGACAACAATGTAACTTAATGGGTATCTGTTAAAATCCTACAGTAACAACATAGCAAAGGACCTGTAACACATTACTTATCTTACAGATAACATTTGCCACGAAGGATTCTGAAAATGAGTGCACATATGAAGATAGGAAAAAAAAACTCAGCAAAGATAAAGAAGTTAGGGCAAAATACAAAACTACCCAAATTAGTCCCTTTGCTAGTCTTAATAAACACTACATAGTTGTTTAGAAAGCTTAATAATGCCATTTCTTAGCCCTCACACTTGAAACAGATGGACTGCAGCCCTCTGATCTTCAAATTAAACAACATGCAGCTTCATGCTGATGAAGCTTTTAATCATCCAGGAAACCCTCTACACAGCATTTTAACTTAGTGTCATAATTCCATGGTTCAATCAAATAAAGGAAGGAAAATAATGGCATCCTCAAAAGCCCAGATTCCAGTCATTTCCATTCCTAGTTGCAAGGAACAGACATGCTGAATGTAAAACAAGACAACAGTAGCAGACAATGAAAACTCCCTCTCAAAGCGCTCTCAGCTGGTGTTCAGTGATTTCCCAGTAGTCCTATATTTAGGGTCCCAAATCCCTGATCTTTCCCTCGCTAGTCAATGACAAAAACTCACTTGCCTACAGGCAGAGGAACAGCCACTGTAGGCATGGATGCTATTTCTTAAGCACAGGAAGAAAGAGGCATCACTTGGATTATAAAGCCAAATTAAAACATGAATAAAACCCTGAAATTGTTCTGTTAGGTGTACTACAGTATAAATACTACTTCCACTGGAAAAATGCACTTTACATGTGAAATCAGCATCCACTGAACGTTTATTTTTCCAGGTGGCTTTTATCATTCTGTTCCTAAGTTTGAAATGGCATTTTCCCCTTCAGCTTTGGACAACTTCCACCACTGGTTGGGGAGTATCTGCTTCCTCCTTACAAAAAACTCATTGGGAAGAAATTCTCACTTTATATTGATTTCCTAAGTAAGCTTACCTCAGAAAATGCTCAGTAATTACACTTTTTTAAAATTATGCCACTAAAAAGGTTTTTTCCAATCCAAGGTTTGGAGAAACTGTCATGTTCTTTGTCTGCTCTCTTTTGGTTGCATCCTGCCAGACTTCATTATTATAACATAAAGTTACTCAATATTCTTTTGTGCCTGTCTGAACTGTACAAAAATACTCTTTATTATGAACTGTAGCCAAAAGTACCCTGTGAAGTGCTATGGTACACACACGGCCATGCTTCATTCCACCTCTCCCAGAGCTGACAACAGCCATCTAGAGCTACACACGTACTTCTAGTTGCTTCATTGCACTGGGTGCAGCTGAACTGAATAGGGAAAGGATTATTTTGGCAGATCACTGCAATGAAGTGAACTGATCCAGGACAGCCATGACCCCCTATGGCTGACCCTGGAGAATGTAATCAAAGCAAAGTGTTCAGATGTGTAGAGTCCCAGCATGTCTCATGTCAGTGAGGTAACTCACAGGGCTCTTCTCCCCTGGCTCGCTGGGTGAAGAGCACAACCTGTAATTTTAATAGCAAATAGTAGAGCATTACGTGACACTATGCACATAAGAAGAACAAGGCTGGAGACAGCAGGTGAGATGCCTGCTCCACAGACTGCTTGTCAGAAGGGGCGAGTGAGATGACCCCTGTAAACTGCAGTTCAAATGATGACAAATGGTCCTGGGGATATAACACCCCACACTATTCCTAAAATTCAGTTTCCCAGGTAAAATAGATAAATGCTGGCTTATCCTAGAGCTTGGGAGCGCTCCTAAACTCACTTGAGTTGCAGGACTTAAGATGAAAGTTCATAAATCAGGAGTGAATATAGCAAAAATGGCACAAGATGCTTCTCTTTCTGCTATGCCCTTTATCAAACTGAAGATTGCAGCTTTACACTGAAACTGCAGCAGTATTGAGGCACTAATAGGGCTGATGGGAAAGATGAACCAAAATCCTTACAACTTTTTAAATGCATTTCTTTGAAGCATTCAAGCAAGTTAGTTCTCTCCTTTCCTCTGTCATTTCCAGTTCCCACTCCCTGTCCCATCTCAGGAAGTTATTATTTTTTTATGAGTTCTTAACAAATATAGAGCCACTCCAAGTGGTGCCAACTGCTTTGGAAGTCACTGATGATAGCTTGGATAGAAGGGCACATGATTTTTTGGCTATATGTACAGCCCAAGCTATGGCCTCAGCAAGGGCACATTCCTGCTGTGTTTGTTGTCTCAGGGCAACTTTGATCCTGGGATGCCTCCTGGCCAGGAACAACTCCATAGTCACACCTAGGAAAACTGTGTACCTTAATTTCATGTATCTTTGCTTCCCAATATTGATGCTTAGATCTCCCTCTGGGTTGTGCAGATCTTGACTCACAGAGCAAGGCACTTAGGGCTGAGTGGGAAGCAGCCCTTCCCTGCAGTCTTGCACAGGGAAAGGACTCATAAGTACTGCTTCCAAGTCACCTCCCTGAAAGGAAAGAATTTGACCAGCGTAAATGCAAAGACTGACACTACTTAGAGCACACTCAAACCAAGCTAAGGTTTGATCTCTATTTGGCAGAGCACTTTGTCTTTATTTGGTTGTTTTTCTTGAAAGCTGGCAGAATGACAGCCCCAGAAACAGCTGGGTTTTTGCAAGGGCTGGTATGTCAGGAAACCTAGCCCAAATGACCCCAAAGTCTCAAAGGCAGACTTTCACCCTTTGCTCTCATGAATTACAATAAACTTCAGGGCAATCCGAGTTTGCACTTAGATCTTGGAGCCTGTAGAGGTGCTTAAAGTAGAAAGGAATCTCCAAGTGCAAGTACAGTAGAGTCAGTCCCATATTGCTTAAAAAGATATTTACAGTGGTAGGAAAAAACGAGTTGAAGGAGCTGGAAAGAAGTATATAAATCCTCAAATATCATATCTCTTTGAGACAGTCTTTGCTCTCCTTCTAATTCAATCAGTATTTCAGTTGTTTCTCTGAGACATGTAGGCCTCCTACTCATAATTGCCCTTAAGTTGTACAGAGTGCTATTGTTCAGTATAGCCCATTTTTCACACTTAAATAACTTTTAAAAAATTACATAGTTGCAAAAGTTCCATATAAGCAAGAGGACAGAAAAATGAGAGGCCTGGAAAAGAGGAGGTCAAAGGGGTGACAGCTCTCAGCATGATTTTTCCACACATGCAAAAATCCAGACTGGGAGTTTTGTAAACAATAACAAAGCAGAAGATCCAAAGGGATGGGAAGGAAATTACAGCATTGAGAGACTGTGAGGCACTGTCATTGCAGACAGAGAGACAGACAGATGGAGACCGACTGTCACCAAGAGCGCAATTGGGACTTGAGTCAGGTGAAAATTAACTGCTGCATCTTGTTAATCCACACCAGCTCTGAGACCAGGCACAGGATGTGGCTGTCACAAGGGGGAAGGTGCCTTAGTGGCAATGCAGGTCAGTGGGAAGGCTCCTTTTGGGGTCAGGACACATCTCCATACCTCCTGAATCCACTCATGTCCATGTGGGCTCCCTCACAGCAGTGGTGTAAACAGTAATCTCATCTCACCACTAATCTCATCTCACCACCAAGAGATGATTCATTTATTTAAAGCTGAGCACTTGCATAAACACTTCTCTGAGCTCCAGTGACAGAAGTGCAGGACACCAAGGAACTGCAAAAAGTGAACCAAGGACAGCAGAAAAGTCCCAGAGAAGATGAAAAGTTCACAAGCCACAGGAACAGACAAACTTTCCCAGAGAGGGAACAGCTCTTCCATTCCCCAGAGGACACTTGTTTTGTTTATCTGAGTGGTTTGGTGTGTGCTTTCAGCTGTCTGCATCTTTAGGGGTTGGTTTTCATTAATTTCTGATGTGAGACTTTTAGGTTTTTCGGGGTTTTGTTTTAATAATTTTCTTTAAGGCCTCCAACTGTTTTTTTTTCCCTTTTAAATGAGACCTTACTTGTCAGCAGAACTAGCTAACATTGGAAACAGGACTGTTTTTGTAACCAGGTGGGGTCCCACCCATCTACACTCAGCATTATTCACACTGGCCCTCATCCAGAATTTTCCCCAAGACTCTTCAGGGTGGATTTCATTCCTGTTAGGCTCAGAACAAAATGCCATGGCCTGACCTAAGCCTCTATCTCCTTTCAGCTCTCCCGGTTCTTTCAGAAGGACCCATCATTCCCTGTCCAAGACCAGCAGCTTTTCATGGTCCTAATGGCAAACACATGGTGCGGACAGCAGGATCAGGCAAGAAGAGCTCTGCATATTCACAGCCCGAGTATTTTTTCCCCCTTCCAAGAATCAGACATTTTCATTTTTCAAAGAGTATGAATGTGTGTTAAGAGAGATGAAAATCAGCTTTTTCAGGTATTTCATTCCTTCTACATGTACCTCCCACAGCCAGCAACAACATCCAGGAAGTATTTCCCTCTATCCTCTAGCACGGACTTGGCTTACAAGAATAAATCCCACTCTCCACAGGGGCAATTTATTTCAGTTTGATCTGTGCTAAGCCCCAGCAGCATAGCAGCATCAAAGAGTAGCCCCTCTGCAGCTCAGCTCCTGGCTACCACCACCCCTGGTGACACTCAGCAGCCCCACTTCTTATCTAATGACTTTGCCTTTAACATTACCTGTCTTATTTTCAACTCCTGCCATTTTATCTTCTCCCCACCACAGCCCACCCTGCTTGCAGGGCTGAAACCACGTCTTTTTGTTCAGCCTATACCAGCAGCAGGCAGACAGCTGGTCTGCTGCATGCTCCTCAAGCAGGAGGCCCCAAATGACAACACAGGATGCTACCACATCATCTCCTTCTCATCCTCCTGCTATGGCAGGACCACTTATGGCTTTGGCCTCTAAAAACCCCCCTACCAAACAGTTCTGTGGCTGTGGTATCTGGCTACTGGAGCTGGTGGTCCAGAGTTCTACCTTCTCCTGAGGCTAGAGATGCTGGGCTGGAACCCAGGGGCTGATGCCAGCTCAACAGTGGAAAAGGGCACTGCTGCCATGCAAGAGATGAGAGCACCATCTGAAACCACCCAATGACATCTGTCTGTCAAACAGCTGCCAAAATCCTCAGTGTCTGAAGACACACAATGTGCGGGCCAGGGTGGACAAAGCTTTGAGCAATCTGGTCTAGTGGGAGGTGTCTCTGCCCATGGCAGGGGGTTTGCAACTAGATGATCTCTGAGGTCCCTTCCCTTCCAACCCAAAGCATTCTACAATTTTATGACTTTGAGCAAACTCCTTTCCATTTGAGTTTGCTGGTCTCTGGGGAGGGAGCTGAGCTGTGGCTACTCCTCTGCCCAAGGCCAGTTCAGCAGCTGAAGCCATAAAACCCATCAAAATGACAAAGCCCACACAAAGGAAAACCACAAAAGTAATTCTTTCCACAGTCAGCTAGTCAATTCACATGATTCCTTTTTCTGATAGAGTAGATAATAATTTTGCTAAACATACTGTGTGCTTTACAAACATTTTGCTTGTACCTGCTATTGCACATGTCTTATGGCACTTCAGGCTTCCTTGCTGGATGGTTAAAAAACCAACCAAAAAAAATATAATACCATCAACATGGCCAGTTTGAAGCTCAGGGCCTTAGTCCTATTCTCCCATCTACCTGTCAGCTTGCATGTTGTCTGAAAGGAAGCAAGACATGGAGTAACAACCCCTTGCTGTAGTGAGCCCTGGAAGGGAAGGCAAGGAATTTGTATTTATTGAACCTGAAGAGAAAAGGAGAGCAAAAGAACTTGAAAATGACAGTGAACTTGGTGAAACAGTAAGAACACTAAACATTTTCGATTTCAGTACCAAACCAGAGGGAGGTCAGTAAGGAAAACCAAACAAACACACACAAAACAAACAAATAAAACACTTACAGCATGTTAATAATGTTTTGCATGTTTCAAAGTGGGATGATGCAGCTGTCTGCCTCCAGAAGAGCCCTAGAACAGCCTATTAAAGTATACACATTTCCAGAAAAATAGCAAACCACTTAATCTGAGAAAGATGTATTATGCCATGTAAGAATCAGAAAAGTCTGGAAACACTTCTTTATTGCCTAACATTTATGTGTTCAGAAAAAAAACTAAACTAATCTAACTGTATCATCTCCTTAGTAAAAGCAATGCTGAGCATTAGAATGAGACTAGAGAGCATCAACTGTGAATCTGTGAATGGCTGGAAGTGCAAAGGCTTGTGAATGACTTGCCAGTGCCATTGAGAGTCTCTTCCCCCGCTTTAAAATCATGACATTTTAATAATCAGCCCAACAGTACACAGTAAAAACTGAAATCTGCCTCCAAAACTGGCACATATGGGAAAAGCTCACTCCTGGTTGTTTTATTTTAAACAAAACCTACAGTAGCTGCCATTGTTTGTTTGGTTTTCCCTCCAGACTAGACAGCGTGTGGCTTATGAGCCACACTGATAGATATGATAAAGCTCCTGCCAGAACTGATTGATGGGTGCTCTAGGAAACGCTGCAAAGGTCACACTGTAATTCTCTCTTTGCAGCTGCTCCTGGAAAGAAATAGCCTAGCAAAAGAAAATCTGGATCTGCTAATTGTTAATAAGAAGGAAATTCCCTCCTTACTTGGCCCTATCTTCCTGTCCAGGTTTGAACAACATGAATGCCACGAGCATGTGTAACTGATAAGAGACCAGGTAAGTTTCAAAGAGATACTTAAACATACTTTAATGGACAAAAAAAGAATCCACCCACAGCAACTGGACAAATATTGAGCATTTATCTATTTGAAGGCAGCATATAATAGATTGGTATGAAAGCAACATATTAAAGAGCTTTTACTACTGGCTTCTCTGCAACACTGAGATAACATACCACTATATATTTATTCTCTGCTGCTCTCCTGTCTCCTGATTCCTATATGAATTAAGTCCCTTTCCTAAAGTGTACTCATTTTAAAGAAACGAAGCAAGTGTGCATCAGCTCAGGATAAATTCAGTGAGCCAGAACATCAGTCAGTCCAGCAGGACACCAGAACCTTGTTTTCCATACATGTTTAGAGGTGAAGTCAGTGATAACAGACTTTGGGGAATTCACAAACATGATATAATGGCAGTTTCCTAATGAATAATATATATTTAGTGCAACTCACAGCAATTAGCTCACCTAGATAAAGTGCTGTGTTTCTTGGGGGGTAAAAATGCTGTTATCATTGAGACAACAGCTACATTGCAGATTAAATTTGAAACCACTTGTCTGCTCTTTTCTGGCACTTAATATTAATGAATGGAAATATTTTTATTTGTCATTTTGTACTCAAAAAGACATTGGCACAGTAAGGCCATTACCAACATCTGTCCTGCAGAAGGACAGTTTTTGTCAATCTGCTCAAAAATCTATGATGGCAGAGGGATGCTGGCAGCAGAAATCCCCCAGACAATCAAAAAATCCCATCCCTATGTTACCATGAGAGGAATGAACATTTTTAAAAAATGTTTATTTCTATTTCAGTTTATATGGAGATTTAAAGACAACACTCCTATGTAGTTTTGTTTATTTTCCTGCCAAACAGACACCATCAACTTTTAAGACATCACTACATATAAAGAGCAGCATCTAGACAAAAACTGCTAAAAAAAGTCCTTTTGGAAGTTTCTTTCCTAGATGTCTTGATGGACACTGATAAAATATCCAATGGATATTGATTCATTCTTTTCACATCCTAGTGTATTCTCCCAGGGCTACTCTAGGGGAGGTGATCACCATCAGCTCATCTGGACATTGTGCTATGCACCCTGAGCAATCAAACATTACACTACACAAATGTCTGTCATGATTTGTTAAGGAGGCAGGAGGTAACAGGCAGTTCCATTTTCCTGCCATTCAGGTTGTCATTTCTTACCATATATACGAAGCATAGTAGCTGAACCTTTTGGGGCATAAGCTTTATCTCCTATGAGGCTTTCCACAAATCTCAATTGTGTTCCAACAACCCTAATCATTAGGATTATTAAAACTAGCATGTTTCATGACATGAAGAGTCAGGAGTTAATTTTAAGCAGAGAGTAAGAGCAATTTCATCTGTGTTACAGTGCTGTCGCAGATGAAACACAATCACAAGAACTTTATGTGTAGGTGGGTGGGTTGGTGCAACCCAAATACCTGCACACTACACCCAAGGTCACCCCCCTGTAACTGCTGCTATGTGTTTTCTTACCTGTTTATAGTGTTGACAGGCTATTCTGGATATTGCTTTATTCAGACACTCCCCAGAAAGACATCTGGTATGAAATCGCAAACATAGATTTCCTCTAAGGCCAGCTGAGGATGCTTCCCAGAGAGGTTGTAGATGGCCCCTCTCTGGAGGTGTTTAAGGCCAGGCTGGACAAGACACTGAGCAACCTGATCTAGCGAGAGGTTTCCCTGCCTATGGGCATATTATTATTATTAGGGCATATTAACCAGGAATAACATCTACTATGTGTCTATCACACCTGCCCAACCCAAGCAGACACCTTCATCTGCCCCTGTGCCAGATGAAACACTGTATTTGTCAATAAACCGATGAATCAGAGAGAATTCAGGGTGACGCTGGTAGGTAGATGTCATTCCCATTTTAAAACAAGTTCAACTGCATAACTAGAAGGGATGCATCATTTGTTTCAAAAGTTGACACAGCCACCTTTAGTGTGACTAAAGAGAACTAAACTGTAGGGGAGTTTGGAAGTATAAGTCCTTGCATCCTACCCTCCCACACCAGCAAGAGATAACTTGATAAGGAATATAAAGCCCATCCTTCTCCTCCTCACCTCCTCCTCGAAAAACAAAGAGCAGAGCTCCAAACAATGACACTAACCAGGCAGGTTCCTGGATACCACACACTGCCAAGGACTGATGCATCAGATAGGAAAACTTTTGAAAAAGGACGGAAATTAAATTGGTGGACATCAGATTACATAAACCAGCCCAGAACCCACTGCCTCTTTGTCCTGGGGCAATGTCTCATGGAAGTCTGCAATGAGGAGCAGCAGGGCAAGCTATTCTCAGTCTGACCCTACAGCAGGTCCTCTTTGCATCACCAAAAGAAACAGCACATTAGTCAAATACAAGCTGCCGCCACTGGGTTCCCAAGATTTATTTTAATGTTTCTGACAGCATCCCCTCAATTCTGAGGGCTTCCAGAGATGAAAATGAAAAACCTCTCCACCCAGGTTGTAACATTTTGCAATATTGTGAATGGCTGACCTATTGGAGTGTTTGCATATTACCCCTCCTTGTTGCCACTGCTTTAAAGAAACACAGCAAAATTCAACCCCTCCAGATCTTCCAAATCGCTTCATCTAAAAATCTACCTGAGAGCCAGGAATATCACAGAACACTCTGAATTTTGCTGACGTATCTCCTAGGAAACAACACCAAACAGCGCTACACATCACCAAAGGCAGTGAATTTCAGCTCATTGTTCTGTGTGTGGGTTTTTCACAGCCATCACTGGGTACCCAGGCACACAAAGAAAGCTGTAAATGCTTCTTTTCCGAGTCCATTTCAAATTCCCACCTGCTGCCCTATAGCCTCAGAAAGACAGGAGGGCTGTCCCTCCACCTCTAATACTCTCGGCTCCACTCCCACCCCATTTCCAAAAGGAAAAAGGGATTGTTCAAAAGGAGACAGTAATTGTGAGGTTCTTCCTATGGAAACCGCCAGGAGGCATTCGGGCTGACTGAAGGGCACCCACTGCCCATACAGGAGTGCACTGACGAATTGATCCATCTGGCTCCCAAGCTGTTCCCTTCTCCTCCCTGCACACACCCCTTCCCGGAGAAGTAGAGAAGAACTTCAAAATATTGCTGCTTTCATCAAATAAGAAAGTGGTCACGTAACACTCTGAGCAAAGATCGACGGAGCACCTGCAAAGGCGAGGTATCAATCATGGAAGACACTTCCCAGAACTAAGCTGGGCTGTGACATTTTTCTCCCCCCCTTCCCAAGAACAAAACAAAGAACTGCACAAAGAAAAGCAGACGCTGTTGGCTTAGGACACCCTGGACAATATTTAGATTTCTCCGGATTTGAGATGAGGTATTTTCAAGCCAAACCTCAGCTGAAGCTACGATAAATAAACCAGGTGAAGGCACACCAAGCCCTCACATCGATCTGATCGGATGGGTTCTAAAGGGGAGATGGGCCAAATGCCTCTCTGCTCCTGACCTCTGCCTTGTCCTGCATTCATTCACCTGAATATTCATCTGAGCAGGTGAACACATCAGTTTCCAAGGGATACCCTCCATCAATCTATTCACCTCCTCAAACTCCACACCTTCAGTTTATAAAGCAATGTTTCCTTCTCCCTCTCTACTCAGCCCTTTTGCTCCCGGTTATTTTCCTACTGGCTAAAATCTTGGGGCGAGTTTCCTCCACTTTCCCCTTCTCCCGGACGCGAGACACACGGCCCACACGGAACCGACAAAGTTAAAAGTGAGTTTTACCAAAAAAACCTCTCAGTGGAAGAAATCGAAATACGTGAAAGGCCGCCTACCAATGGTAGGCTGCTTTTTTGGTGCTAACCTCGCTCCTCCACAGGAAATAAAACGGAGAGGGTCGGACGGGGAAGCCAATGGGACAGATCTGGGAAGGATGGTTCCCTTCTCCTTTGCCCTCCCTGCATCCAGAACCCCAACATGATGCAATCTCGGATGAAAACTGCCTCGAAAGACAAAAAAATATGGAGAGGGATCACCACCCACCCTAGAAAAAAAAAAAAAAAAAAGAAGAAATAAAGCAACTCACAGCTGTACAAAGCAGCAGCAAGGGGTTCTCACCCCGGCTGCCTTTCCCTGGGAAGGGCTGAGAGTTTCGGGATGGCAAACAAGAAGGTCTGATCCCGGCGGATCAAAGGCTAATTTCGGCTTTCCCAAAGCCTGGGGCCCGGGGATGAGCCGAAGGTGGCCGCAGCCGGCAGAGCTACCACCGCGTGAAGCTTGCTCTCCCTCACAGCTTCTCAACCACGAAAACGAACGAGTCTTAGAATAATTTTAGGAGGTTTTTTTTTTCCCGGTAAACCCCCAGCTGGGAATTGCGAGCGCGGGTCCGAGCGGAGGAGCAGCAGAGCCCGGGCAGAAAAAGCCCTTCTCCGAATCCAGCCCTTCTCCCCATCTTTCTTTCTCTCCCCTACACGGAGTCGGGAAGAGAGCGAGATGCTGCCTACCTCTCGGGTGGGCCCTGGCGCGGCGGCGCTGAGCGGGCTGCGGGCAGCTGGGGAGGCAGCTCCGGCAGCGGAGCGCCGCTCCAAAGCGGGGAGTGCGGCCAGAACCGCACCGCAACCAAACGTACCTCTCCCTCTGCGGGGGCGGAGAGGCGGGGGAGGAGGTAGCGGTCCGCCCCGATCCACCGGCCCTGCCTCGAAGGGAGGAGAACAGGCGGAGCCAAGGGGAACAAAGGCGGGGAGCGGTGCAGCGTCCTCGGCTTTCTGCGCAGCGTCCTCAGCCTTCTCCTTAGCGCGCAACGGCGCGTGTGGGGCGCGAGGCTCTGGGAAGGCGCGCACAGGGAGCCGGATGGCGCAGCTTCCGCAGGGTCAGATGACCGAGGTGAGGCAGTTCAGAAGCTGGTGAGGCACTGGAAGACGTTGCCCAGAGGGGTGGGTGAGGCCCCATCCCTGGAGACATCCAAGGCCAGGCTTGCTGAGGCTCTGAGCAACCTGATCTAGTGCAGGATAGAATAGTTCTGGTTGGAAGGGACCTTAAAGAGTTCCAACCCCCCTGACATAGGCAGGGACACCTCCCACTAGATCAGGTTGATCAGTGCCTTGTCCAGCCTGGCCTTAAACACCTCCAGAGAAGGAGCAATCGCAATCTGTCTGGGCAACCTGTTCCAGTGTTTTACTACCCTCACTGTAAAGAATTGCCTTGTTCAACCTAGCCGGAATCTACCCCCTTCCAATT